>JAWPHD010012113.1:0-78394 GCA_037043455.1 Cyrtodaria siliqua
CATTGGGTGACCTGCTCTTTTGTCCACAATCTGAATAAAACCGGAAATAGCCTCCATATGTTTTGATTTGGGGTAAAATGGCCTGAGTTTACACCAAATAGAAAGAAGTGCACAAGAATTAAATAATGTTAGCTTTCAAAAAAGATAGTTTGCTCAAAATGTCAATAACGTGCAGGTTTTCAGTACACACTCAATAAATCCGCACGAATAAACTGCAGTGTTCCACATAAATTAAATACACAACAGCAACGTCACGCAACAAATCCAATCAATGACCCAAACAGACACCAACAGACTTACGCACGTGGCCATAAAACAACTCTCATCTATAACGATAACCACACTGATCTCGTGCATGCAACACTTACAGTCAATTCCTAAACGGTATTCATAAAATTACCTAGTTCCTCGTGAAATCACTCATACCTGATCCACGTGCAAATCACCGTTTACTGGTATTGTGCCCATCAATTAGGTCCGAGGTTAAATGGACACACGGCAATCTTGACGCTTTTATCAGGAATTAAAATGTACGTCTCAATTTATTAATCCGGTATCACATGCTTGCATATAAAAATAAAAAATAAAAGGAATAAAGGGAAAAAATGTTTTTCGTCTTTATTGTATCATTCGTTTAAATATATTATTTATGGAATTTAATCAACAGTTTATAATATGCGAAAACAATTTGCTTTATATAGTATTCCTATAATTAATATTAATGATTGAGGAAATACAAGTTATGCCGAAAACTAACGGGACGCGGCGAGCTTAAAAACAACAACCAAGATTGCCGTGTGTCCGTTTAAACTAACACAACGTATAGGTGTATTCTTGTGCATTTATATGTTCTGCTGACACTCATGTACAAATATTAATAAGCACATCTTCTGGAGAAAAATGAAATAAAATAACATATGATTCTCTGTTCAACCATACCAGACAGTTGGTTCCTCTTTATCTAACTAACAAACACTCTCTTCATTACAGTACTTAATATATATTTCGAGCCTATTGTATTTGTGTGTGTGGCGGGCGGTGGGGGGGGATTTCTATAGGTAACTGTAAATCACTGTGGGGGGATTTCTACAGGTAACTGTAAATCACTGTTAGCCATGCAATTTCATGAGAACATTGTGATTGATTCAGATTATGAGGCCCGCCCAGTAAAGCCTTTTTGAGTGCAGTAAAATATAAACACACAACAGAAAGTTATTAATTTAATGCTTTGCTATCATTCTTGTTTTAGAAACAATAAAGAAATATCAGACACGTTTTGTATTTAAACTAGCTAAATTATGAATATGCTTTTCTAAGTTTAGCTTTTCTTACCCAAGACAATATCTAATATAGCAATTTATCACATAACGTCCCTTGTTAGCAGTGTCGAACACCCATTTAATATTCTATTGTATTACACACGTGTAATACAACCTGGAACGATTTTGATTGGTTGACTTAAACCAATAACACTACGCAAGTTTATTAACTGAAACTATTTTATTTATTACAAACTCACCCAGATCTGAGTCATAAACTTATTATTTGTGACAGCTTATAAAAATAATGCACGTTATACAAAACATTGTTGTTGGTTTGTTAAAAAGTTGGCGTAAACTGCTATTTTGTAAAAAGGTGAAACACGAACTCTTTTATACGCAACGTTATGTGTGCTCAGACGTGACGACGCCACATATTTTATGACGTTTTGGCGCTGAAGTGTGCCTGGCGTCATGGCGGTTCTATGTCCATCTGAATTTATTTTTACTTATTTGATTGCAATGTTATGTGATAAAAAGGATCTTAAACTCGTTCCCATTCCATATATAAGATTTATGAAACTCGTTATGAATTATTTTTAATTTTAACTCGCCAAAGGCTCGTTAAAATTAAAATAATTCATAACTCGTTTCATAAATCTTATATGAAATGGGAACTCGTTTAAGATCCTCTATTTATCACATAACGTCCCTTGTTAGCAGTGTCGAACCCCCATTTAATATTCTATTGTATGACACACGTGTAATACAACCTGGAACGATTTTGATTGGTTGAGTTAAACCTGTAACACTACACAAGTTTATTAACTGAAAATATTTTATTTATTACAAATTCACCCAGATCTGAGTCATAAACTTATTATTTGTGACAGCTTATAAAAATAATGCACGTTATACAAAACATTGTTGTTGGTTTGTTAAAAAGTTGACGTAAACTGCTATTTTGTAAAGAGGTAAAACACGAACTCTTTTATACGCAACGTTATGTGTCAGACGCGACGTTATGACATCACATATTTTATGACGTTTTGGCGCTAAAGTGTGTCTGACGTCGTGACTGTCCATCTGAGTTAATTTTTATTATTACCTGATCTCCTATATAAATGCTATATCGTCATTTCTTGCTAATTCACTAAGGAAAAGACTGTTCCTGGTGAAAACAAACTGTTACCGGGCTTTAGTTTCGACTGTTTCCCTCACGTGCTGGAATTTCGTTTGCGTGACGTCATGTTGCTTTTTTCACCATAGGTTCCCATTATAAAACAAATTTTCATTTTCACTGTTTCGTACAGTAACATTAATCAGGTAATAAAACAGTTATCACATGTGTGTTTGGGTAACAGTCAAAACAGTTTTCCCTTGGTGTCGGGGGATGTCAGTGTGAACTGTTTCCCTCGGCCTATCGGCCTCGGGAAACAGTTCACACTGCCATCCCCTCCACCTCGGGAAAACAGTTTTGACTGTTCCCCAAACACACATGTGATAACTGTATACTAATTTGATTGCAATGTTATGTGATAAAAAGGCTCGTTAAAATTAAAATAATTCATAACTCGTTTCATAAATCTTATATGAAATGCGAACTCGTTTAAGATCCTCTATGTAACACGAGTTGATCTGTCATGCAGCATGCAGTCAGTAAATAAACAAGATCCCCATGCTTTTTCAATAAGCAAGTAGCGATGGGAAATATTAGGAAATATGTCAAATTAACCATACAACACATTTTCAAATTGTTATCGGGGAGCATATAGTCTTGTCCGTCCGTGCAAATCCTTGTCCGGGCTATTTCTCTATAACCCCTTGTTAGAATTTCGCGAAACTTGCTAGGAAGTATCAATATCAAGTGGAGATGTGCATATTGTCGTGACGTTCCGGTTCGATAATTTTATACCTTTGTATTTATAGTCAAATAGAACATTCTTGTCCGGGCTATTTCTCTACAATCCCTTGTTAGAATTTCGCGAAACTTTCTAGGAAGTATCAATATTAAGTGGATGGGCGTATTGTTGTGAAGTTCCGGTTCGATAATTTTCCACAGAGTTATGGCCCTTTGCATTTTTAATGCATGTAGTTAAATAGAAAAATCTTGTTCGGGCTATTTCTCTACAAACCCTTGTTATAATTTCGCGAAACTTTCTTGGAAGCATCAATATCAAGTGGAGATGCGCATATTGTGACATTCCGGTTCGATAAATATTCACTGAGCTATGGCCCTTTGATTTTGTATGCGTATCAGTTTCTCTTAAAAATATGTTGCGAGGATAAGACCCATTTAGCTTCAATATTAATTATTTTGATTCTTGATCACACTTTCGTCGCACGTATGTTTCCAATGTTTCCGCGGACATATTGGACCACAATGCATATGTATAAATATATTCGTAACGTATAATGTGTCCGCTTCCCGTCCCTCGAGGCCCACCCCACCACGCAAACACATTAGTAATAGGTAGACAATTAGTGTTTCGTAATTAACACTTACTGATAATGAGTTATATAGTAATATTTTGTGTGTGTTTTACTATATATATTTAAAACAAAATTTCGTTTATTTCATTCTTACCTTTATTAATCAGTTTTTCTTCCTTCGTCTTTATTCAGATCGGCTTCCTTACCAACATATGAATTACTGTTAAACATGGTTTATTCCAATTAATTTATATATTTCTATTTTATTTCTTAATTTTCCTTATCCATGAAAAACACAACAACACAAAACAGGAAGCAAAATATCCTCTTTTACCTACCGTTCGATCGATATCAAAGATTAATTTCTTTTAGACGCCTCCTAAATTTACAGCGGACACATTCGCTCGTTGCGGACATATTCGACACTTACTTGTGGTCCAATATGTCCGCGGACACATTGGCACGTTGCTGACATATTGGCACCCTACATTTACGCTTTTTGGCATTGAATGTCATTTGCCATGTGTTGGCCCACTCACATGCGGTGAAAATACTATCCTGCAGGTCCAGCGCACCTATGTTATTTATGCACATGTACAGTTTAGTGTCGTCAGCAAACAGTTTGGTGGTACAAGCCATGGCATTTGGGAGGTCACTGATATAAAATTGTGTCTCAGAGGACCGGGTAATTTTTGCCTGCAAATTAATATAAAATTCTGGTCTCAGAGGACCGGGTAATAGATGCATGCAAGAGTGAATATTCAAAGTGTTACGGTGAATCCGAAGGCACAGTACTCGGCCCCCATTTATTCCTGTACCACATCAATGAACTTCCAGAGTGCGTCCCCTCACAAGTATGACTCTTCGCAGATGACTGTTTACTCTACAGAGAACCATCAGAACCATCCAAGATCAAATGACCTTATCAAATTAGAAAAGTGGGCCACAACACGGGGAAAGCAAATTGACTAAGTACAAAAAGGGTCATAATTTTGTCAAGATAGGTTGCAGAGTTATGTGACTTGCCCGTGACATGTTATCAATCTATACTGAATACATGTGTAGTTTCACTGAATTCTGTCATGCAGTTTCTGAGATATGACCTTACTAAAAAAGGTTGACTAACAGTAACTGTACCGCTAACGGTAACGCCGACGCCGGGGCAAGTAGAATAGCTTGCTTTTTCACAAAAGGCGAGCAAAGGCGCGCTTAAAATGTCACTTTTGTAGAACAAGGTCAACTACTGATAGGACTGTAAACAAGAGGTCAGTTTAATGTATACTTGTAAAAGGCTATGTAAAATAGTGACCTTAAAGCTGAGCTAAACACAAACCAGCCAAAAATGTAGGTTGGGGATGGTGACCTACTTTTGGTAGAGATGGGTTGTGGTTTCAGTATGTATGCATTGTTATGTCTTGTATATTATATGGTATATATTTGAATGTTCAACTTTGGCAATACCTTTGTATTAAAGGCACTAACCCGCCAAAAAGTGGCAAAATTACACAATAAAATGCTATCCAGATGTTCAGGTCATATAATAATATATATATGCGGATTAAAAGTATAGGTTTATGGATTCTTAAAATACCAATGACTGAATATGCATAAAATGAATTATGAGTTGGTAACTTAGTTAGAATGTGCAGTTTTGGACTTAGGCCTGGCTGGTTAGAGCCGTTTATATTGACATGGATGAGGTCACACAAATTGTTATGCACGCGAAATCTCGATCGGCTAGCGGTTACGGCGAAATCCCTTATTGTGTATTGAAAAACCCTCCGGTGATTGCAGTGTTACAGCAATTATTTCAGCTAGTATTCGACACGAGTATAATTCCGTCGTTATGGCGAAAATCTATAATTTGCCCCATATTAAAGGATTGCACCACGGATAAACGCATACCAATGAACTACAGAGGCATAAGTCTATTATCGTGTGTAAATAAACTTTATAGTTCATTTATGAACAAACGGATCACCAAGTACTTAGAGCGAAACAATATTCTCGCGGATAAACAGAATGGCTTTAGGGCAAATAGATCATGTGAGGACCACGTGTTTACTCTTAATAGTTTAATACGAAATAATGACTCCGTTTTCACAGCATTTATTGACCTGCGCAAATGTTTTGACTTTATCGACAGAGATATGATGCTTTACAAGTTATTATTAAATAATATAGATGGAAAAATGTACAACTCGATACGAAGTATTTACGCTCAATCTTCGTCGTGTATTCGCATTAATAATAAACTGACTGAGTGGTTCTCTTGCAATACCGGTGTGAAGCAGGGAGATAACTTGTCACCAACGTTGTTCTACATCTTTGCGAATGACCTTGTCAAGGAAATTAATGACCTTGACCTTGGCATAGATATTGACAATAGTAAATTATCTCTGCTCCTATATGCGGACGACATATGTCTAGTAGCCGATTCTGAGGAAAAATTACAAACTATGTTAGATACGCTCCACAATTGGTGTAAGAAATGGCGAGTACTTATAAACACAGACAAAAGTAAGTGTATGCACTTCAGGAAACATCGAGTTGCTCAATCAAACCATAGATTTAAGATTGGTGATAATATTCTGGAAACAGTTGATAGATACAAGTATCTGGGTGTTATCTTTCATGATAAAAATAATTTTTCATTTCATTGTGATGCTCTAGCCAAGGGTGCAGGTCGTGCATTAGGTAAAATCATATCAAAGATACACAACTATAAAGACTTTGGATATAAATCATATCAAAAACTATTTGAATCTTGTGTTGTACCAATCTTAGACTATTGTTCGTCTGTATGGGGGTACAAACATTACCAGACAATTGACAATGTGCAGAATCGAGCTATACGGTACTTCCTGGGCGTGCATAGATTTGCGCCGAAACTCGCGATTACTGCTGATACAGGATGGCTACCTAGTAATTATCGACGCTGGGTATCGATGATCCGTTACTGGAATAGACTGATATTGTTCGACGACAATAGGCTTACTAAACGCATCTTTAATATGGACTATAATAAATGTCGAAATAATTGGTGTAGTGATTTAAAAACAGTTATGTCTAATTTGAATCTGAATAATCATTTTGAAAACAAAACTGTTATACATATTGACACTGTTAAGGATAAGATAAATGAGTACTACTCAAGTATATGGAAGGCAGATATAACAAAGGTATCTAAATTAAGGACGTATACAACTTTTAAAGACAATTTTGAAACTGAACCATATGTATTGTTAAATTTAAACAAACGAGAACGTTCACTGTTAGCACAATTTAGATGTGGTATTTTACCGTTAAGAGTAGAAACAGGACGATACGTTGGCGAGCCTCCGGAGCAAAGACTTTGTTCATTTTGCAATCTAATACAGATTGAAGATGAAAGACATTTTTTACTTCAGTGTACATTTTACAATGATGTAAGAGCAGACGTTTTTAAAGATCAGTTTTCAAATAGACAGTTTAATATATTAAATGATGTGGATAAACTTATATATCTTGTCAGAAACGTTCCAAGAAAAGTAGCTAAATACATTGTTAAAGCTTATATGAGAAGAAGAAATGCATTATATAACTGATATCATTCCAATCAATATAATATTATGCAAAAGTTTAACATGTTTTATTTATTAATTGATAATGTTTAAAATGCCAACATAATTTCACGTGAAAATTATATTACTTGTATTGTATAGGTGACTTATAGGTCCATTGGGCCGGGTGTTGTGTTTAAATTTCTATTATTGTATATTATGTTACATGTACACATGTCACTTTAATAAAATATTTACTTACTTACTTACTTACTTATATTGTGTGTATAAAGTTTGGATTCTCAATTTATGCAAGTTATATATACACCTCGTCGTCAGTAGAGGTTTAGGAACGTTGTACATGTTTACATAACTTGGCTGTTGTTGGCGGGATAGCTACTTTAAGGTAAAAAAAACATATGATTAACAACCACGTGTATTGTAAATGTTTTATTTACTAAAAAAGATTTATAAATATAAAATATTATCACAGAAGACGAAGTCCAGCTTCCAAAAACCTTAATAAAACTAGAACATAATAGAGATGATTTCATATCAATAAATATATAAGATACAAAACAAGGTATTATAAACTATTTGATAATTGCATATCTTTTGATTTTTTTGATAGGCATTTTAAATTCCTGTGAACGGAATTGTTTTTATCCTATTTAAATATTATATAGATAAACTTTTTTAAAACCTGTGGAATTCCAAAAATGAAACTGTCAAAAAATCTAAAGAACCAGCTCGTTATCTAACATCATAAACGTCATAAACAAATCAGATGAAGTGGTGGTTGGCATGCCAATCCAGAAAGCATGTGCCCGAGTTAGATCGGGCCAGTTGTTCAAAGATCGGTTAGGTTAATCCTTGGTTAGTGTAAACTTTCAAAGTACATTTTCTCATAAAAAATGTTTTCAACTACTAAAAGTCTTTAATTTTCATTTCGTGTTAACATAATGCTTTCACATGTTCAATTTCTGGTAAAAATATTCATTTATCGAGAATTCAGAGAGATTTGAAATTTTGACTTAACGCTCGTTTAAGTTAACCGATCTTTGAACAACTGGGCCTAGGCTCAGGTGGTTGTCCAACTCTGCTTTTTTTAAAATTAATTCACTCGTGTTTATTAAAATGTTATCTTCGCCAATTTATATTAAAGGCACATAACTGGCAAATAATGTATATTTAACTTGTGTGTGTGTGTGTACCACCTATAAGAATCAGGTATTGTGTGTGTGTACCACCTATAACAATCAGGTACATTTGTGTGTGTGTGTGTGTACCACCTATAACAATCAGGTACATTTGTGTGTGTGTGTACCACCTATAACAATCAGGTACATTTGTGTGTGTGTACCACCTATAACAATCAGGTACATTTGTGTGTGTGTGTGTGTGTGTACCACCTATAACAATCAGGTACATTTGTGTGCATGTGTGTACCACCTATAACAATCAGGTACATTTGTGTGTGTGTGTGTGTGTACCACCTATAACAATCAGGTACATTTGTGTGTGTGTGTGTGTGTGTGTGTGTGTGTGTGTGTGTGCCATCTATAACAATCAGGTACGTGTGTGTGTGTGTGTGTGTGTGTGTGTGTGTGTGTGTGTGTGTGTGTGTGTACCACCTATAACAATCAGGTACATTTGTGTGTATGTGTGTGTGTACCACCTATAACAATCAGGTACATTTGTGTGTGTGTGTGTATCACCTATAACAATCAGGTACATTTGTTTGTGTGTGTGTGTACTATCTATAACAATCAGGTACATGTGTGTGTGTGTGTGTACCACCTATAACAATCAGGTACATTTGTGTGTGTACCACCTATAACAATCAGGTACATTTGTGTGTGTGTGTACCACCTATAGCAATCAGGTACATTTGTGTGTGTGTGTGTGTGTGTGTGTGTGTGTGTGTGTGTGTGTGTACCACCTACAACAATCCCACCTATAACAATCAGGTACATTTGTGTGTGTGTGTGTGTGTGTGTGTGTGTGTGTGTGTGTGTGTACCACCTATAACAATCAGGTACATTTGTGTGTGTGTGTACCACCTATAACAATCAGGTACATTTGTGTGTGTGTATCACCTATAACAATCAGGTACATTTGTGTGTGTGTGTACCACCTATAACAATCAGGTACATTTGTGTGTGTGTACCACCTATAACAATCAGGTACATTTGAAGCAGAAACAATGTACATTAAACAATAGCAATACAGTCATATTAAATGCATTTATTAGTCAACATTATACGACAAAAGTTAGTATTTTAGTACTTAAAAAATCTTAAACTGACCAGTGTAAATCTAAAATATTATTTTTTGGACGGATATAAATATGGTAAACATGAACATGACAAAATATGAATTGAATTGGGGTTTTAAGGCACACCAACACATTACAGGTTATATGGCGCCTAACAGGCATGAACATGCCAGGCTCATCTTCCATGTACATCGAGATAAAATATGGAAAATGGGCCTAGAACCTTCTCACCCTAAACTGCAGAGTTGCTGCAAATTCTATCGTAAAAATATGAAACGTCTATGGTCTATGCTTACATAAATGGGGTTTTATGCTGGGTCTGTCTCACCTCCTGCCCCTGATATGTATGTAATGATTATCCCTTATCACCATGGATATCAATAAAACAAATGATAATCAAAACAGTACTAGTACAAATATTGTCAACAAGAGCATATATGCCTTTCGTTAGTAAGGTTAATTTCAGGTAAAACCTTTTTTAAAAAGGCAATAATTAAAAAAAAAATCTGAGTGTTACGGGCCTTTAAGATGATATTGAATTGAATTGAATTGAATTGGGGTTTTAAGGCACACCAACACATGAAGAGGTTATATGGCGCCTAAAAGGCATGAAGATGCCAGGCTCATCTTCCATGTACATCGAGATAAAATATGAAAAATGGGCCTAGAACCTTCTCACCCTGAACTGCAGAGTTGCTGCAAATTCTATCGTAGAAACTCCATTTACGCTGGAGCCACGTTATTGTTTTTCTGTCACTGCTCTTTTGATGCGAGCGAGATAGCACCTGAAACAATGCAGGGATCATGATGAAGACCTTTAATGAACATGAACAAAAAATGATAAAATGAACATGAATTTGGTGGGATTCTACCCCTCTGCCTACCCCTCAAAAAGGATCTGCAGTGGCCCTATTCTTTCCCCGTGACCAAACGGGGGCACCCGGGAACCACACGGGGCAGATGATATTGAAGATGTGTACAAAGTTTCATTTCTGTACACCTAATACCTTGAAAGTTATTAGCCACAATCACTTGTAAAAGGCAAGGTTAAACCTTTTTCCAAAGGGGAATAATTCAAAAAGTATGAACCAGAGAGTTATGGACCTTTATCAGATGTATTCATTGGATCATGCTAAGATGTTAACATTTCATTGTTGTAGACCTTATAATTTAAAACTTATTAGCCTAAATCGGTTGTCAGTTAAATGTTAACTGACAGACGGATGCATAGATGGACGGACAGACGGGCAACGACACGACATAAGACGTCCCTGTGGCCATATCAAAATTAAACCAAATAATTAGCACAAAAATACTAAAATTATGTATCTAAAACATTTATTACGTTAGTATAGGCACCTAATCCTAAACTATATCACAATTAATGGACACATGGCAAAATTGTATTTATCAAACATGAAATATAACACCTCGATTTATAAATCAATTATTGCAATTGAATTTTGACTTAATTTAAACCTGCATGAAAATCAACGGTATTAACAGTTTTCTTCATTATTCTACCATAGGTGTAAATATATTATGTATTGGTGCATTATAATCAACATTTAGTATTATAGTAATATGCAAAAAACAATTTGCTTCAAACTATCAGTGTTTTTTTTATTAATAATGATTTGAATTGAATTGAATTGGGTTTTAAGGCACACCAACATGAAAGGCTATATGGCGCCTAACAGATAAAATATGGAGAATGGGCCTAGAACCTTCTCACCCTGAACTGCAGAGTTGCTGCAAATTCTGTCGTAGAAACTCCATTTATGCTGGAGCCACGTTATAGTTTCTCTGCCACTGCTCTAGTGATATGAGCGAGATGGCACCTGAAACAATGCAGGGATCATGATGAAGACATTTAATGAACATGAACAAAAAATGATAAAATGAACATGAATTTGGGGGGATTTTACTCCTCTGCCTACCCCTCCAAAGGGATCTACAGTGGCCCTATTCTTTGCCCCGTGACCAAACGGGGGCACCCGGGAACCATATTAATCAAAATAATACTGTTGCCATCAATCAAAATTGAACAATTTATCGAGACGCAGTTGCGTAGAAACTTTGTTTTTGTTTGAAAATTATGTCCGACAAAAAATAAAATATTTCCACTGGATATTTATATTGTGGAAGATCAAAAACCTGTGGTATGGACCTTGAAAAACATCATAACCTTGGCAATGGCCCTCTTTAAGTCTTACCAATCTGGTATATACCTCTGGCGCAATATAAATTCATGATCAATAGTCATCATCAATATTCATCAAAAAAAAATATACATATATTAATCTCCAACAATCAATATTTATTATCATTTGTTTGTTTGAATGTTGTTTTACTTCATTTAGCACATTTTAGGCCATATATGATGGTCATTTGTTTTGTGGTAAAAGCAGACCACTCCATTTTTTCTGGGTAGAACCAGAACTGACTTAAGAATTGACTTTCTCACTTACAAGTTTTGAATAATGGTATTATATATATAAAATATTAATTGACTTAAGTCAACGTCAAAATTCAAATGATCAACAGAGATATACTTACTACTGGTAATAGAATTAACATGGTCTTTTGTAAATAGCAAAAAATATTGCTAAGTTAACTACCATGCATATGTCTATGCTCAACAGTAATTTACAAACAGGAAATAACCAATGGTCAGCATTGATTCAGCACAAATAAACATTGTAAAAACCCATCCTGACAATAATTTACCAATGATCAACATGTATTAATTAACCAATGGTCGACAATGATACTGTGATTTGTCAATGACCAACACTGATTAACCAATGGTCAACAATGATGCAGTGATTCACCAATGATCAACATTGGAGATTTTTTTTCCTGCATTTTCCACATCTTTTATAGCCTCTTTCATCTCTTCTGTTGCATGCTGCACTCTAGCTCTGTTACGGATGATCTTATTGGCTACTGTAACAGCTTCCTGTTTTCTTTTTTCTACCATCTGATTGGCTACTTCTGCCTGCATTGTCTTGTTATCATGCAACATCCTCTCCAAGGCAACATCATACTTCTCTAGTGCATTAGCAACTGCAGGACCCTCCTTTAATATCGCCTTGGCAACAGCAGAATACTGAAAGTAAGTACCTCATACTGTTTCAATGCAGTTACAGGTATGCACAAATTTTAACACATGGATGCCTTTGCTTTGTTTTTAGATTGTATAGTGATACCCGACAGTTACAGAAAGTGATTGATGTTCGTCTCTTTTCAGTCAACCTGGTTTGATTAAATTCCTAGCATATTTACCCTTACAATAAAGCTACCGTAGTCCACATATTAACTACATATTTTCGAACAATCTACTTAAGGTCTTGCTAAAAATAGCAAAGTAAACTTTCAGCTTGTATTGATTTTAGGAGAATTTCACATGTGATCTGCATATGAAAAAGAACATGTGTGGAATCATGCAGAAGAGTCTAAAATGTATGTTCGTATGTATGGGGTTTAATGGTGCTTTTAGCAATCTTTCAGTCATATCACAATGGTGTCTACTTGTAGCAATGAGCTCTATGATCAATTTTATAGAGCTGTCACACTGGAATACCACGCTGAAGACAGATGACATGATACTCCACCCAGTCACATTATACTGACATCGAGTCGACAAGTCCTAAAGTCCCCTTTATACGCTGGGAGCTACTAGTACCATTTTTATGAAGTCTGTGGTTCTCTGAATGTAAAAACAATGTATAAATATAACTGAAAGCACTTGATCTAGATTGTGAACATTGAAAGGTTAAATTATAAGTGGCCTGACATTAACCAAAAACACTTACTTCGTTATGGAAACTCCTGAATGCCTTTTTCCACATCTTGGGTTGTTTGACCTTGACCTCATCATCATCTAAGGTCAATTCCAGCCTGTAGAAACCCTCATCCTCACAAATCTGTGGATATAACACAATATATATATATAATTACACTGTCAAGGACTAATTTTCAAAGACTATATTAAGTTTGATCTTGACCTCATTATTTTACGAGGTTAGTACTATTCAAAATCTGTTTAATACATAGTCACAAAATAACAAATGGACAGTTTGACCTTGACCTCAACATTTTTCGAAGACAACTCTAAATCATTTGGAAATTCACAATCTCTCGCATCTGTAGATATAATAAAACTATTACGCTAAGGGTGTTTGACATTGACCGCAACACTGTCCAAAGTCAACTCAACCATGTGAAACTAGAACTGTCGCCAAAGGCGGACAAAAAAAAAACGCTGGCAACTTGTTCGGGAGTGGGTAAACATACAAGACTTTGTTCCTATAAGATATATAGACATATATTATAGAGAAAAAGCCCAGACAAGAATTTTCTATTTGACTACCAAGTATGAAATGCATTAAAATACAAAGGGCCATAACTGAGTGGAAAATTATTGAACCAGAATGTCACGACAATATGCGTATCTTCACTTGATATTGATGCTTTGTAGCAGGTTTCACGAAATTATAACATGGGGTTTTAGAGAAATAGCATCGACAATAATTTTCTATTTCACTACCAATCATGAAATGCATTAAAAATACAAAGGGCCATAACTCAGTATAAAATTATTGAACCGGAACGTAATGATAGTATGCATATCTCCACTTGATATTGATACTTCTTAGCAAGTTTCGCTAAATTCTAACAAGGCGTTTTAGAGAAATAGCCCGGACAAGAATTTTGTATTATATATATATTAGAAATACAAAGGGCCATAACTCAGTGGAAAATTTTCAAACCGGAACGTCATGATAGTATGCACATGTCCACCTGAGATTGATACTTCCTAGCAAGTTTCGTGAAATTCTAAGAATTAGTTATTGAGAAATAGCCCGGACATGAATTTCGTCTATAGACAGCTTTCACTACCAAGTATGAAATGCATTAAAAATACAAAGGGCCATAACTCAGTGGAAAATTATTGAACCGGAACGTCATGACAGTATGAACATAATCACTTGATATTTTGTATTATTTTTGTATTATATATATATTAGAAATACAAAGGGCCATAACTCGGTGTAAAAACCGGAACATCATGATAGGATGCCTATGTCCATTCGATATTGATACTTCCTAGCAAGTTTCGCGAAATTCTGAGAAGGAGTTATTGAGAAAAAGTCCAAGAATTGCGTCTACGGACAGACTGACGGACAAGGGGATTCCAGTATATCCACCCCCACTTTGCAGGGGGTATAAAAAAAGCTCATCAATATAGTAACACTATTACACTTGGCCTGTCAACCAAGATTGGTTTCATGTTCAACACATGGAAGGATTATTGGTACCATACAATATTATGATCGAGGCACTTGGTAAGAGGTGTTTTTCCAGATGATAGGCAACATGAAGCACCTAAATCAAAAGCACAGCTTTCAGAATTTGAAGTTAAACATTAATTTTAAGGACAGCACTAATAGGGATTTTGAATTTCAAGCACTTCAGTAACGTCGTGCTCAAAGGTGCTGCGGAGAACCCTGCAGTATTATACATGTGCAGTTTGATCTGGACGTCATCATTGTCAATGGTCAACTCCAGCCATTACAACCACATGTAAGGTCATATCAAGAGTGACCTCAGAGGTCATGAAGGAAAATTTGACAAGACTGTCTCTTCAAATATACCACAAGTATTGTTTCTTTTAAAGATGTCAAAACAGGGTTTCAACCTACACAGCACAGTTCTGTATCCCAGAATAGGTTCCATTTTGAAAGTACATTTTTCAAACAAACAAGTTGTACCTTTAATGATGATCCTTCCTTAACCCCATTCTTGAGCCCTATGATGCAATCCTCGAAGCTGGCCTCCGCACCGGAGACAACATTTCCCTTGACGCACGTGTTCTTGAACCGTGCCAAAGACACGGTGTAATAATGCCGTAAAACAACCGTCTCCTTTAGGAGCGTGTCTGCTTTGGTGACAAGCTCATCATACTGAAGTAATGAGGGTACATTTGGTCATAACTTCATCAAGGTAAGTTTTAATTTAAACATTTCATTTAAGCTAGCTGTTTCACTTTGGTTTAAATAATAGAACTGAAAAGAAAGCAATGTGCTAACATCACTGTGTAAGTTATGCATGAAAAAAACAACACAAGATGACAAATTAATATTGGTACCTGAATTTAATGGCAAAATATTGTTGGTGAGTACGATTTCAATATCTGTTAACGTCATTAAAAATGCCAAACGATTTTATGACAAAATTTGACCAATTTTTAGCGTTAAAATCAATAGATGAGTGATCCTATCATATCAATTATTTTGTCGACTTCTTACACATAACCTTAGAGACAAATGCAGTTTTTGTTTTTAAGTTGAAAGTAGTTCCTTATCAACATTAAGATTGGTCCTTGTCAAGATTCAGTATGGCAGATACTGAATGCTTAGCAAAGCAAACGAGCAACTATGAAAGGAATAATATTGGCAAAGAAACATTTGAACTAATTTTTAACATTAAAATACTAGAAGGGTGTTTCACGGAACATTTGTGTCGCTGCCATGTGATTATTTCAGTAAGGTCAAATATCTTTCAAGTAATGAGCTAGGTTAGGTTGCATGTTACAGTTTTATGAAAATGGGCATAACTCTGCCAAAATGGAAGTGAGAGTTACTGGACATGTGTTGAGACATTCCTGGGGCAAAGAGCGTAAAACATTTGTGAAGCTTCATGACCATCGGTCAAATACTTTTTAAGTTATAGCGAGTTATGAGCCCGGTTAGGTTGCAGGTTAAGGTTTTATTAAAACGGGGCATAAGAAGTAAGAGTTCTTGTACATGTGTAACCACTTGAGGTATACTTTTCAAGTTATGGCAAGGTTCTGTTGCAGGTTAAAGTCTGATGGACGACGACGAACAAAGTGATCCTTGGTGTCTGCCATGCTACGTAGGCGACACAATAAATGACTCTTTATATAGATACTGTTATCCCCAATATAAATGAAAATCAACAAGTTTATCCTATAGCAGGACAAACTGTGTTAAAGTAGATCTAATACACAGAAACATAACGGTTTTCTACAGACTGCAAGCAAGATAAACATCATCTACATTGATGGAAGCAGAAGAGATTTGATACTGTCAATAGAATACATTTAGCATATACTCTACATTGATCTTGAAGCATCAGAGAGTTATTACAGTCATACAGATATAGTAACATGAAATGACAGTGATTTTAATGTAACAATGATGATGACGGTATTACTGCTGCTGACAATGATGATGAAGGTATTACTGCTGCTGACAATAATGATGAAGGTGTTACTGCTGCTGACAATGATGATGAAGGTGTTACTCGCTGCTGACAATAATGATGAAGGTGTTACTGCTGCTGACAATGATGATGAAGGTATCACTGCTGCTGACAATGATGATGAAGGTGTTACTGCTGCTGACAATGATGATGAAGGTATTACTGCTGCTGACAATGATGATGACGGTATTACTGCTGCTGACAATGATGATGAAGGTATTACTGCTACTGACAATGATTATGAAGGTATTACTGCTGCTGACAATGATGATGAAGGTATTACTGCTGCTGACAATGATTATGAAGGTATTACTGCTGCTGACAATGATGATGAAGGTATTACTGCTGCTGACAATGATGATGAAGGTATTACTGCTGCCTGACAAGATTATGAAGGTATTACTGCTGCTGACAATGATGATGAAGGTATTACTGCTGCTGACAATGACGTGAAGGTATTACTGCTACTGACAATGATGATGGAAGGTAATACTGCTGCTGACAATGATGATGAAGGTTATTACTGCTGCTGACAATGATTATGAAGGTATTACTGCTGCCTGACAATGATGATGAAGAAGATTACTGATAATTATGCTGGTACTTGAATGAGGATCCTGTTAAAGCTGCTGATAAGTAGCAATATACTGCTATGTGCTGCTGATGATTATTATTATTTATGATGAGGAGGAGGAGCCAGAACATAGACACCTATGCTGCTGATGCTGCTGGGTTGCTGAGCTGAATGATGATGATAACTGATGATGAGGAGCCGGAAGATAAGGATACCTTTGCTGTTACGGTGATGACGGCTTAGTGAGAAAGGATGGGAAGAAATGCAGAAAATACTGCTGCTGCTACTGCTAATGATAATTACTAAAGCTATGAAA
This sequence comes from Cyrtodaria siliqua, assembly GCA_037043455.1. Lineage (NCBI taxonomy): Eukaryota > Metazoa > Mollusca > Bivalvia > Adapedonta > Hiatellidae > Cyrtodaria > Cyrtodaria siliqua. Next base: position 17,693 of record JAWPHD010012113.1, read on the forward strand.
CACTAAATAATATGTAGTAATTTTAGATAGATAATCTAGATCTGTCATCAGCTTATAGTCAATAAGTCTTATATATGATAAATCAAGGCTTTCAAGCTTACCGTGTCATTACCACTCAGCTCCAGCTTATTGTATTCATAGCGTTTGAACACCTGTTTAACATTACATATAGACTTATATGAAAACATTAAATATAGACAAGTACCGATATGAAAACATTACATATAGACAAGTATCGATATGAAAACATTACATACAGACAAGTACCGATATGAAAACATTACATACAGACAAGTACTGATATGAAAACATTACATATTTACAAGTAACGATATGAAAACATTACATATAGACAAGTACTGATATGAAAACATTAAATATAGACAAGTACCGATATGAAAACATTACATATAGACAAGTACCGATATGAAAACATTACATATAGACAATTGAATTGAACTGGGGTTTTAAGGCGCACCAACACCCCAGTTCAATTCAATTGTCTAAATGAAAACATTACATATTTACAAGTACCGATATGAAAACATTACATATAGACAAGTACTGATATGAAAACATTACATATAGACAAGTACCGATATGAAAACATTACATATAGACAAGTACCGATATGAAAACATTAAATATAGACAAGTACCGATATGAAAACATTACATATAGACAAGTACCGATACGAAAACATTACATATATATAGACAAGTACGGATATAAAAATATTACATACAGACAAGTACCAATATAAAAATATTACATATAGACAAGTACTGATATGAAAACATTACATATAGACAAGTACCGATATGAAAACATTAAATATAGACAAGTACCGATATGAAAACATTACATATAGACAAGTACCGATATGAAAACATTACATATAGACAAGAACTGATATGAAAACATTACATATGGACAAGTACCGATATAAAAACATTACATATAGACAAGTACTGATATGAAAATATCGGACCAATAATACACACCATCGTGGGAATGATAACATAGTTTAAAGATCCTTTTGACTTACTATGAAAACCTTTGGTTTCATATTATATATATATATATACACATGTACCAGTAAAAGAAACGCAACCTGTTTAGTGTAAACAAGACATTATAACTGAGTAACATACTAGTATAGTTTAAACATATATGTAATTAGATGATGTGTTGAAATTTCAAATCAAAAAAAGATATTGAAACATTCTTATGTGTAATTATAAATATCATTACAAGTGATCAAGATGAATTTGTAAATACTCTTTTCTTTCACTATTGAATATATACATAAATCTACATACTGATTATTGCTTAAGGGACTGGGTGGGATCTGGAACAATAACTGGTGTGAAATCCAATAACGAATAAAACCATAAGAATGTGTACCAGTTGAATATTGAATGTGCAGATACATTCCATTAGGCCCCATGATACCTAATATTGGAATATCTGATCTTTGCCGTCTACCCACGAAAAACTTGTATTCTGTCACTGACCATAATGCATCACAGCAGTATGTTTTTTTCTATACTATAGGAACAAGACCCATACCATCACAGGGCTTTTTCTAGGTGTCACACGGGGCCGAAAAACGGACCCGTTCCCAATGCAAAATACTGTCTTTTTTCCCAATTATTGAAAAAAATCCCAATCTCAATTTTTTTATTTTTTTTTACATATATGTTGTACTGATACATCCCTTAAGTTACATACTAATCAATATCAGTGGTACGTTATTGATGTAATAGTTTTCCTAATCGTACCTTTTAAGCTTTTACCTCGCCCTAACTTACAAAATGTTGACTTAAACAATTCTCAATTGGCCATTTTATCGCTGAAAAACTCCCAATTTGGTTGTTTTTACAATAGAAATTTCCCAAATGTACAAGGGGCCTTTTTCCCAAAGCCCTGCATCACAATTGGTAATTTTAGCATGATTTTCTTCAAAACATTCATTTCATAATTGTATCTTTAAACTGTTTACAGAACACCAAGCTCAACAGCGGCATTTAAAAGCATTTCATACTCAATGCCTGTCACACTTGAGATACTTTTTTTTTCAATTTGGATTTTTTTTCCTAAAATACATTTATAACAGACTATTTAATCATTTCAGAATTATTTTATCATTAGAATTTTGTGTTTCTGAGTTTCAAGAATCTCATAACTCAATGTCCAGTAAAACCTCATTGTATTCTGAGAATGTAATGAGCTTTAAATTAACTGGTTTCAGTGGTCCAATTTTTATCACTGAAACAATCAGAATGCTTAATTCATATTTTCATTTGGTTGCTTCTATCATGACATCACACCCTGGTATTATGACATAACACCCTGGTATTATGACATCACACCCTGGTATTATGACATCACACCCTGGTATTATGACATAACACCCTGGTATTATGACATCACACCCTGGTATTATGACTTCAAGTCATGCTATTATGATGTAACTCAGTGTGTTCTCAGAACTGAATGAGCCTTTTAATTGCTGTGACAAAAAGACTGTTTGTATCACTCATTGAGTAATGAGTTTCTTGAAACCAAGAAACACACAATTCTAAAAATAAAATAATTCTAAAATGATTTAATAGACTGTTATACATGTTTTGGCATTGGTAATATATGAACGAGTAACAGCTATAAAATCTGTCCATTACTTGGTCCCGCCTTAATTCCATTAAGCGATGGGAAAGCTTATATTAGCAGGGTTTTAAAAACGGATATTTCGACATTAAAATATGTTTACATATATTTTTTACTGAAAAAATGTGATAACCTGTTTAAAATTACCTTTTAAATGTTTTAATTTTACAATATGTTAATCTTTTAAGCCGAAATTAAGGTTTTATTTTATACCCCAGCCATCCCCGTTTTCTCTTCTTGGAGAAGGGGTTGGATGGGGTATGAAAGTTAATACTCGGACCATGTAATGCAAAAAAACACACTGCATAGATACAATCTATGTACATGGTAATCTCCCAGTCTGCTTACTGTACCTTTTGTATATCCACATGTTCCAGTTTATCATAAACAAATGGCGGATCTTTCTTGGGTGGTTTGGGTTTATCGGGTACCGCTTTCCACTTCCGCGGAATGTTCTTCTTCTCCACGATGTTTCGGACAAGTGACTGGATTGCCATGGCAACTGAATTGTCTGTCTGCTGGGCCGACACCATTACACTACAAAGGGAGACAATCAATGCAAAACCATAATATATAACAAGAGGTCAATGACCTTGAAGCTCTACTGATTGATTTTGATTTCAGGTAGTAGTCGCTACAAACTGGTTTTTTGAAAATCTATTTTTAGCCGTGGTGGCCATCTTGAATTTCCGGCCGACCTGAAATTTTGCTAGGATCAATTAGACATCAAGAGCAACATTCCTGTGAAGTTTCATGAAAATCCGTCAAGTAGTTTCAGAGGAGTAGTCGCTACAAGTTTTCATTATATAACTCTATGTAAACAAAGATGGCCACTGACAGCCATGTTTAACATTGAATCAAAATAATGTTCGACTCGGATAACCATCATGTCATGCTGATCATTTTAGAAAAAGTCCCATATCAATATCTCTTATAGTTTTCAAGAAGTAGTCGCTACAAACTTATTTTTTTTAAATCTATTTTTAGCCATGGCGGCCATCTTGAACTTCCGGCAGACCTGAAATTTTGCTAAGATCAATTAGACATCAACAGCAACATTCGTGTGAAGTTTCATGAAAATCCGTCAAGTAGTTTCAGAGGAGTAGTCGCTACAAGTTATCATTATATAACTCTATGTAAACAAAGATGGCCACTGGCAGCCATGTTTAACGTCGAATCAAAATAATGTTCGACTTGAATAACCATCATGTCATGCTGATCATTTTAGAAAAAGTCCCATATCAATATCACTTATAGTTTTCAAGAAGTAGTCGCTACAAACTTGTATTTTGAAAATCTATTTTTAGCCATGGCGGCCATCTTGAATTTCCGGCCGAACTGAAATTTTGCAAGGATCAATTAGACATCAAGAGCAACATTCGTGTGAAGTTTCATGAAAATCTGTCAAGTATTTTCAGAGGATTAGTCGCTACAAGTTATCATTATATAACTCTATGTAAACAAAGATGGCCACTGGCAGCCATGTTTAACGTCGAATCAAAATAATGTTCGACTCGGATAACCATCATGTCATGCTGATAATTTTAGAAAAAGTCCAATATCAATATCTCTTATAGTTTTCAAGAAGTAGTCGCTACAAACTTATTTTTTAAAAATCTATTTTTAGCCGTGGTGGCCATCTTAAATTTCCGGCCGACCTGAAATTTTGCTAGGATCAATTAGGCATCAAGAGCAACATTCCTGTGAAGTTTCATGAAAATCCGTCAAGTAGTTTCAGAGGAGTAGTCGCTACAAGTTTTCATTATATAACTATATGTAAACAAAGATGGCCGCTGGCAGCCATGCTTAACGTTGAATCAAAACGATTTTCGACAAGGACCAACATCATGTCATGCTGATCATTTTAGAAATAGTCCCATATCAATATCTCTTATAGTTTTCAAGAAGTAGTCGCTACAAACTTATTTTTTAAAAATCTATTTTTAGCCATGGCGGCCATCTTGAATTTCCGGCAGACCTGAAATTTGCTAGGATCAATTAGACATCAAGAGCAACATTCCTGTGAAGTTTCATGAAAATCCGTCAAGTAGTTTCAGAGAAGTAGTCGCTACAAGTTTTCATTATATAACTCTATGTAAACAAAGATGGCCGCTGGCAGCCATGTTTAACGTCGAATCAAAACGATTTTCGACAAGGACCAACATCATGTCATGCTGATCATTTTAGAAAAAGTCCCATAGCAATATCCCTTAGAGTTTTCAAGAAGTAGTCGCTACAAACTTGTTTTTTAAAAACCTATTTTTAGATTTGGCGGCCATCTTGGATTTCACATCTACATGAATTTTTGCTAGGATCAACTAGACTTCATGGGCAAAATTTCTGTAAAGTTTCATGAAAATCCATTCAGTAGTTTCAGAGGAGTAGTCGCTACAAAAAAAAGTTTACGGACAGACAGACGGACGGACAGACGGACAGACAGACGGACGACGGACGCCGCACCACGGCATAAGCTCTGCTGATCTCTGATCAGTAGAGCTAAAAATAGGAAGGATATCATATATAAATGATTAAAGATATAAATGATTAAAGTTAGATTGATGAAGTTGTAGATAAAGAATATTAAACAAGAGGTCAATGACCTTGAAGCTTTACAGATTGATTTTGATTTCAGGAAGTAGTCGCTACAAACTTGCATTTTGAAAATTTATTTTTAGCCATGGCGGCCATCTTGAATTTCCGGCCGACCTGATATTTTGCTAGGATCAATTAGACATCAAGAGCAACATTCCTGTGAAGTTCATGAAAATCCGTCAAGTAGTTTCAGAGGAGTAGTCGCTACAAGTTTTCATTATATAATTCTATGTAAACAAAGATGGCCGCTTACAGCCATGTTTAACATCTAATGAAAATGATTTTTGCAAAGGACCAACATCATGTAATGCTGATCATTTTAGAAAAAGTCCCATATCAATATCACTTATAGTTTTCAAGAAGTAGTCGATACAAACTTGCATTTTGAAAATCTATTTTAAGCCATGGCAGCCATCTTGAATTTCCGGCCGACCTGAAATTTTGCTAGGATCAATTAGACATCAAGAGCAACATTTCTGTGAAGTTTCATGAAAATCCGTCAAGTAGTTTTAGAGGAGTAGTCGCTACAAGTTTTCATTATATAACTCTATGTAAACAAAGATGGCCACTGGCAGCCATGTTTAATGTCGAATCAAAATAATGTTCGACTCGGATAACCATCATGTCATGCTGATCATTTTAGAAAAAGTCCCATATCAATATCACTTATAGTTTTCAAGAAGTAGTCGCTACAAACTTGTATTTTGAAAATCTATTTTTAGCCATGGCGGCCATCTTGAATTTCCGGCCGACCTGAAATTTTGCTAGGATCAATTAGACATTAAGAGCAACATTCCTGTAAAGTTTCATGAAAATCCGCCAAGTAGTTTCAGAGGAGTAGTCGCTACAAGTTTTTACTATATAACTCTATATAAACAAAGATGGCCGCTGGCAGCCATGTTTAACATCTAATCAAAATGATTTTTGACAAGGACCAACATCATGTAATGCTGATCATTTTAGAAAAAGTCCCATATCAATATCACTTATAGTTTTCAAGAAGTAGTCGCTACAAACTTGCATTTTGAAAATCTATTTTTAGCCATGGCGGCCATCTTGAATTTCCGGCCGACCTGAAATTTTGCTAGGATCAATTAGACATCAAGAGCAACATTTCTGTGAAGTTTCATGATCATCCGTCAAGTAGTTTCAGAGGAGTAGTCGCTACAAGTTTTCATAATATAACTCTATGTAAACAAAGATGGCCACATGCAGCCATGTTTAATGTCGAATCAAAATAATGTTCGACTCGGATAACCATCATGTCATGCTGATCATTTTAGAAAAAGTCCCATATCAATATCACTTATAGTTTTCAAGAAGTAGTCGCTACAAACTTGTATTTTGAAAATCTATTTATAGCCATGGCGGCCATCGTGAATTTCCGGCCGACCTGAAATTTTGCTAGGATCAATTAGACATTAAGAGCAACATTCCTGTAAAGTTTCATGAAAATCCGCCAAGTAGTTTCAGAGGAGTAGTCGCTACAAGTTTTTACTATATAACTCTGTGTAAACAAAGATGGCCGCTGGCAGCCACGTTTTACGTCGAATCAAAACTATTTTTGATAAGGACCAACATCATGTCATGCTGATCATTTTAGAAAAAGTCCCATATCAATATCACTTATAGTTTTCAAGAAGTAGTCGCTACAAACTTGAATTTAAAAAATCTATTTTTAGCTTTGGCGGCCATCTTGGATTTCACATCAACATGAATTTTTGCTAGGATCAACTAGACTTCATGGGCAACATTTCTGTAAAGTTTTATGAATATCCATCCAGTAGTTTCAGAGGAGTAGTCGCTACAAATAAAATTTAACGGACGGACAGACGGACGGACGGACGACGGACGCCGCACCACGGCATAAGCTCTGCTGATCTCTGAGATACACAGTCAATTACTCCTCGTTGGTTTATAGCAAAATATGTCACTGAATATGTTTCTTTTTTGGGTAAACTCCAATCACTCACACATTGTGTAATATCCCATCCCTCTACAGGGCTACGTCAAAGAGAAACATGTAATATGGGCTCAATGGTCTATTTATTGGCTTGGTTGTAGTAGTCTCTCACAAAACCATGAAACCCATAAAAATGACAAAATCATGTCAGAATCTATAACACAGGAATCCTGTCTCACACAGGAATCTGTATATTTGTTAATTTATTTATTTTTGATTTTTTTTTTCCAAATTTTGTGTTAATACCCCATTGTTCATCTGAAAACAGTGGCATCAAGCTAGTTTCAAGATTACATGCAAAAAATCATTTAAATGTTTAATTCCTGTTTGTATCCCAATTTCATATGTTTTCGACGTTCTTGTGTTTTCGGCGGTCTCCATTTACCTCGTATTATTTCAGATTGCGCAAGATTTCAGATTGTGAAGATTTGTTGACAAACACAATGAAATGCAATCCTTAATGCTTTTGGAGAAAAAATAAACATTCGATGGGTTAGTTCAAGAAAACGAAAACTACCCTACTAGTTTTACACTAATCCCAAAACTTCCCTTCGAATAACTTACTATTACATGACTAACACATCATTGATTTAAAAATTCAATTTTCGTCTGTTCTGTCGGAATCATTGTCAATACAAAAATCAAAGCCTATTGCCCAACAAAATTTATACACAAAAGTCATCACCCGTCTTACACGTTTTCATGTTTGTTTCACTCTGTAAGATATTAAAAGAATCCTAAACAGTGTGTTTGTTGTACGCAAACAGTTGGAATTTTTTGATAATTTTCTGCTATACATCACTATTTTTAACCTGGGTCAATGTGACACATGTTGCAGATGGGTGCATATATGATTCTGCACAAACTTTAACTAGGTCTGTCTGTCATCTTTCTGTCCATGTGAATATATTACAACTGTTATGTTGAAATAAGTTTTATAATTTCTAGTTGTTACAGCCTAATATTTTAGTCAAAACTATAATTATATGCAATTTAGGAACACCGTCGAACACATATGACTTAGTTCACCGGACATGCACGATGGGTACCCTTCATAATGTTTCAAATGTGAAAATACTAAGATCGAAGTTCAGTTTTTATTTCATGAAAGTTTTGTGATATATTTTTAGTTCTAGTGAAACTTAATCGAATTTGAAATACATTTTTGTAATCTACTATTAGATTAATGCTTATGCCGTCAAAAACCCATAACACCGGGATATGTATGTCAAACCCATTCATTAATTATACTGAAAATTTGTATAATTTGCTCAAATATTTATAGGATGCACATTTCTATGCATTAAAAAGAATAAAATATTTGAAATTTAGCTCAATTTATTTTCTAATCATTCATGATTTGTTTTTCTTGTATATAGAGGATCTTACATGAGTACTCATTCATTAGTGAATTTATTTAATGAGTTGGCAAAATGATGTAATGCGAGGCTCTTGCCGAGCATTATATCATTTTTGCTAACAAGTTTAATAAATTCAATAATGAATGAGAACAAATGTTAAGATTCTATTTATCACATAACTCGCATATCGACTTTTATTGCATTTTGCCTTCTCGCTTTAACACGCAAAACCAACATAAACCGTGGGAATTGGATCATAGTCATTATCAATTTTTTTTGACAGGGTATACTAGGCTTATTTGCATACTTATATAACTAGTTGTATATCAAAAATATAGAATGGTGTTATTCCACTCCCACACCATAACTTATGTGATAAATATATTTACAGATCTAATGCCTCTAAAGGGTTAACATTTTACCAAAACAGCACTGAAAATGATGGCTTTCAAAACAATTTTTGATGAAAATATATATCAAGATTCAGTGGCAGGTCACTTTAAAAGGCTAGTTTGTTAAAGAAAAGTTACCTGCCAAAGAAGTTGTGTTGCTCAGCAACAGTTTAAAGATAGCTGATTGATTTAAAGGATAGTTACCTGCCAAAGAAGTTGTGTTGCTAAGCAACAGTTTAAAGATGGCTGATTGATTTAAAGGATAGTTACCTGACAAAGAAGTTGTGTTGCTAAGCAACAGTTTAAAGATGGCTGATTGATTTAAAGGATAGTTACCTGACAAAGAAGTTGTGTTGCTCAGCAACAGTTTAAAGATGGCTGATTGTTTCAAGGGATAGTTATCTGTCAATGAAGTTGTGTTGCTCAGCAACAGTTTCAAGATGGCTGATTGATTCAGAGGATAGTTACAGGTGTACCAGAAGTAAAACAAACCTGTGCAATATTTTCCAAGCTTTCTAGTTAGCCATTTTTCAAAATGAAGTTCAAACTAAGATTCACTTACATATTCTTAGTCATGAGACCTTCCTCTCTAGAAAACTGCTGAGAATAGTAGGGGTCATGTGGCATATAAGAAAATAAAATTCTGATCTTTGTTGACACCGTGAACAAACTGTATTCATTCGGCACCTCTTAAAGGTGCTCTACTTTCACTTTCAAAACTTTCAAGTTGATAAATAAAATCGTCATACAACCATGCAAATGGTTCTTAGCTCTCACAAACAAGTCAATAAAGTCATTTCAGCCATAAAAACAGGTCTTAAATATCACAAAAAAAGTTAGGGGTTATATATTTGGGAACTCCTTTCGACTAGCCTACACCAGGCATGAATACCACGGTGATTTACTTCCTGTATGCCTACATGTCAATAAAGTTGTGCTGCTCAGCAACAATTTCAAGATGGTCGATTGATTCAAAGGATAGTTACCTGCCAATAAAGTTGTGTTGCTCAGCAACAGTTTCAAGATGACTGATTGATTCGTGTTTTAGTTCACTCTCCTTTGATACGTCCATACTCACAGACACTGAAAATGATAAAATAATGCATTAAACCTAAACAAAATAAAATATTTGCTTCTTGTTACAGAAAACAAAACATTTTATTTGTATGCCTTAAAGGCATCTATTGTGGTGAATATGAAATTTTATTAACCTCTGAATATCCTATTGATAACCCTAGTGTGACAGACATGTGTATCATACAGATACAGATGTGCATAAGCATGATCTTATGACATGATGTATGACATGAAATACAGAAATAGAGAATACATAAATTATCTATTTTAAGATTTTATATTAAACAAAACATTTTTTTTGAAAACAATGTAAATACATTCGTAAGATACAAATGGATTGTCTTTTATTAGGTGCAAAAATTGCAACAAACTTCATCATTCATTAATTGTATCTGCTTTATTTATATAGAGGATCTGTTACTATATTGAACATTCGATGTGGTATTATAAAGGTCAACGGTTGAGGTAAGCATAAAGATAATAAACAAACTTGGAATGGACAACAAAAGCTTACCCTGTCTGTTGGCAAGATCATCATACATTTCTTGTTCAATCTGAAACAAGTTTATATTTAACAGGAAGCATCCGAATTGTTTGTTTATTAATTAGAAAGTCAGTATGATTCATTCTATTGTACAAAAATAAGTAAAGGTTTGGGTCTTCACACAAAGTAAAACGCAAACATATTTTATTGCAATATTTGACAAAACTAACAAAAATCTGTGGACATGAAACTGAAGTGAGATGTATGTTTGAAAGTGTGACGTACATACATCGGTACATGTGCTGTTTTGTTTTGAAAAAAGTCGTTCCTCTGTTGAATGTAATGTTTTGAGACAGGGAATTTGAGCCGGGTCAGCCCATGTCCTATGTCAAAATAACTTAAAACTCAGATATAGTGTTTAGAAAAAATAAAACAAACCATTAACCATACAAATAGTATGAGCATAGCTTGATCAGCATCATGTGAACATGTTTTGTTTTTAATAGCCAACTGTTTTTTTAAAATTGCATACGCACCCCACCCACCCCATAAAATCTGAGACACATATCTGGGATTTATAAGTTATGCAACACCCCTAACCTCCATTCAAAATCTGGGATTTAAAAGTCTCATTACCAAACTGTGTATCCCCCCATGGTTAGCACTTACAATATCAAACTTATTGCCAAGCAGCAGTACTGGAAAGTTGACGGGATCCACGGGAACCTCCTTCATGGCCTCACCCCCGGGACTAGTGCTGCTGGACTCATCACTGGGAACGGTGCGTGTGAGCTTGTTCAACACCGTCTGCTTCCACACATTGGCCATGTCCAGTGTGATGCCGTTGGTCATGTCAACTACCACTGCAAATACACAGATTGACACAAATTAATATTTATTTCAATAATTGGTTTATATCTGTCTGCTTTTCTAAAAATAAAATGTTGAACAAATTTCATTTTGAATGCAGGAGTTCAGTCTGAGACAGATATATTTTAATGAATGAATCATGCTTTAAGTAGGAATGGCAATACAAAACTGTATGTCTGAATGATGCAAAATGTGCATGCTTAAAACTTGTAAAGATGAAATTTGCATACTTTTTTATGAATATTTTAATGAAAGATAAGGCTGAACTAATACCGACTGTTTACAATTTGCCAGTGTTTGTGACCAAATTTCCCTGTATGTCCTGTAGGTATGCAACACATACAAGCATTCAAATTGTCCAACATAACTTGTGTAGATCCCAGACCTCACAACAAATATGATTAAATGTGTAACCTATTTCGGCATCGAGGTTTTTGAAGTAGGACTTGTGTATGTCCATATTCTTGTGTCCAGGGATGTCCCAGAATGTAAGGGAGACAAATATTATAATTAACTGTTGTGTCACGAGTAACCCGGTGGAGTTTATTGAACGTCTAGTTATTAGAACTTTTATCATTATTCATGTAATGGTTTAAGATAATCGACCCTATGCAGGGGCATAGCGTGACCAAAATCTCAATTACTCACGGGGGTAGGTGCGGGAGGGAGTTGTCCCCCTCCCGCTGGTGGGGGTCTGGGGAATTTTTTAAAAAATAAACGCTCGTACGTGACTTCTGGTGCATTTTAGGGTCAGGATGAAAGATTTAAATCCTGTCGAAAATACCATTATTCCTTAACATTTCAGACTCAGCATGTTACTTGTACCCCACATTAGGCTCACCTTTTTATTGCGTTTTTCGACTTTTTATGTTTTTATTTTTTGAGCCTTCGTTTGAAAAGTTTACTCACGTGAGTAAATGAGTATGGCACGCTACGCGCCTGCTATGACAGTTGCATGACAGAAAAAGTTACCTATTGCTGCATCAAGGTTTCGGAAGTAGGACTTGTGTATGTCCATATCTTCCCGTCCAGGGATGTCCCAGAATGTAAGGGAGACAACTGTGTTTGCAGGAACATTCAACTTTCGTACGACATTTTCTGTAATGATATAGCAACACGAAATATTAGTTGTTAAACATAATACATTTTTCTTCTCTGCATTTACACAGTTTTATATTATTTACAGCATGTATGAACATTTTCTAGATATACCGAAGTCAGCACTCAGCACTATATATGAAAAATATTTAAAGAGAGGTGACTATGAAAATTAGGAAAACTACCTTAGGTCAAATACACAAAAAAAAGTTAAAAAATCCATTTTCTAGTACCGGTAATCTGCATGAAATATGAGAATATTACAACAATACTGCTTTTTCCACATCAAGTTAATTGGTTTTGCATGTAAATGCTAAATCATTTCGACAGCAGAGCCTCACAAGATGGCATGTTCACCCTGTAACAAGGTCTGCTGCTCTAAAGCGCAAGACTTTATCAGCTGAGCTCATGTAAGAGCTTAAAAGGTACAAGCATAGTACTCACCATTAATGTTTATGTTCTAGTAAATGAAGTCAGCTAACTAAATGCATTGAGGATCTTACATGAGTACTCATTCATGATTGAATTTATTAATGAGTTGACAAAATGATATAATGCGAGGCTCTACGAATGTTAGATTGTATTTATCACATGACTCACATATCGACTTTTATTGCATTTTGTCTGTCGCTTTAACACGTGAGACCGACATAGGCCGTGGGAAGTTGATCATAGTCTTTATCGAATTTGTTTAGCTCATACTAGGCTTATTTGCATTCTTATATAACTAGTGGTATATTGAATATATAGAATGAGGTTATTCCACTCCCACACCGTAAGTTATGTGATAATGTAGTTTAAACAATGTTTTACATTACTGCTAAGCGTCTCCGTGGCCGAATGGTTAATGACGTTGCGTTGTAAACATTCGCCTCTCACCGCTGCGGGTGCGAATCCCACTGGGAGCTCGACTTGTAAGTGAGGAAGTGTCGATTCTTACGGATGGCGGGAGGTGTACAGTACTGGTTCTACCCAGGAAAAGTGGGTGGTCTGCATCCACACAAAAAAAAAATTGACCATCATATTATAACCTTACATGTGTTGAAAATGACGTAAAACACCATACAAACAAACAAACATTACTGCTATGTTAACAAACCTATTGCCACTTTCTTGGTTGGGATATACATAGGACTGAACTGGTTTCTCAGGTATCTTAGAAGTATACTTGTCTTCCCAACACCTGGGTCACCTGGAGAAAAACATAAAAAACATAATACCTTCTATATCAATTGTAAGTTAAACATTTTATTATAATAACTCATACCCGTCAAGTCTCAAGCATTGGGCTCGAGACACACATATTTTTTTGTCAAATCACGCTCTAACACATACATTTTACGTTCTCACGCATTCTGAAAATTTGACCAAAATGTATGGTAATGTTATACCAAAGGTCGATACAATTTAGTATAATTTTACCAGGATTTTTGTATCGCTTCCGTATATTGTGTGACTTAAATAAATTCAGTTGAAATGTATAATCATATGAACATTTTTACGAGTAAATCTCTAAGCTAAAATTCATGAAATTCAAACAAGGACCCTTGGGCCCCATCCCACTCTTGATTTCCACTGGGCCTTGACAGCTGACAACTTGATTTTACATATAACTGCCAGTAAATAATTTTCTGAGTTTTTATTTTTTCTTCTTATTCTACAATAGGCTTAAATATATTATTCGTGTAATTTAATCAACAATTAGTAATATGCCAAAACACTTTGCTTTATACTATTATTATAATATTAATGATGATTGAACAAATGCAAGTTATGAAGAAAACTCACAGGACGCCACAAGTTTAAAAAAAATAAGATTGCTGACAGTGTCCCCTTAAAGAAACTAACCCGCAAAATAACGGCAAAATTACACTATAAAACTGTTAATCAAAACTCTATCTGTTCAGGCCATATAATAATGCATATGTGTCGGATGAAAGTATAGATTTATTGACAGGTTATTAAAGATACCCGTGACTGAATATGGGTAAAATGAATTATGAGTTGGTAACTCTTAATTTGACACTCCAGTTTTGAGGTTTGGTCTGGCTGGTAAAAGCCGTATATATTGTGTCTATAGCCGTATATGTTGTGTCTATAGAGTTATATATATATATATAGGTAGTCATCAGTAGGTTTAGAAACAGTGTAAATATTTTTGTAAAATTTGGCTGTTGTGGGTGGGATGTTAAGGTATTTTAAACTTTTTTATTATTATTTTTTATATTATTTTATTATTATTTTAATTATGTAAATAACAAATCTGTATTACGTACATTGTCTGAAAAGCAGTATTTTTGTCAGTTGTTTCCTGTCAACTTCAACTTTGTAAAGATATGTGTTGACGCAATAAAGACATAAAAATGTGTTAGTTGCTTGCTACATGTACATACAAACGTGTTTCAGAAAAACATACATGTACTTACCAACCAAAGCTATTTTCAAGCTAGGCAAATCCTGGGGTAATGCAGCACCACCTGAAGTAATGGAACAGCATTTAAATATTATACTAGAGCAAGCTGATGGCATGCCATCACATATCTCCACACTTTTTAATTAGTGGCATGCATTCATACTTGAGGCATGTATACTCACACCTGGGTTGGGGTCAAAAGTTCAATACACAAATACCTACTCTAAATTTAATTTATTAATTCACGCAGTCATACATACAGAAAATTACCCCAAAAAGCATTATGGTTTGGCAATGTAGTTTCATGTACCTGTGAAGTTTCAATGTTATCACGTGCCCGGTGGAATCAGAAATTGTTGGTAAAAAGCTGAGCTGAGTGGAATCAGTCAGTAAAAAGCTGCACAGGAGCTAATTTATTAGGCTAGGGCAACCCCTATAGTGTGTTAACAGGATTTTTTTTGTTATTTAAGTTGCAGCAAGAACGTACCATTCCAAATGGAAAAAAGTATTGGAGTTCAAAAAAATTCTAATAAAAAAAAAACGACATAAATATATATTTTTTTAGGGGTGGTGAATTGGACCGAAAATGGCCAAATGAGTGCCCAGGTTAAAGAACCTAACTCGCTAAATAATGACAAAATTACACTAAAAAAAATGTTATCAAATCTCTATCCAGGTGTTCAAGTCATATAACAATCGTCAATGTATGTATGCCAATTAAAAGTATAGGTTTATTATTAACGGGTTCTTATAAAATACTCATGATTGAATATGCGTAAAAAATTAAATAAAATCTGTAGAATGGATCGATGGATGTTCCCCGAAATGTATCCTCAACTTATCATATGGCCTTGTAGCACACAGCTGTTTTCAACTTGCAGTTCCTTAGTACTTTAGGAGCTACATTATTTGAAGAGATATAATGCATTTTGCACGTTTTATGGCGTTTTCAAGGGATAGGGCAGAGAAATCAAAGAATAGGGGTCAATTAAGGAGTAGGGGGGCAATGTAACTGACTTAGTGCGATTAGGACAACCCCATACCATATGATATTTACGAAAATGTCGAAATCTTACACATACCCCCAGCTGCCCGTCCCGCGCTGCTGCCGCTTCCCATTGTTTTCAGTCCTTCTTCATTGTTGCCAGAATTCAGATGAATACACAAATACCTAATTTATTCTGGTATAAATCACTGGTATGTGTATTTCACACCATAAATCCAATAATACCTAACAAATTATCCCAAAAAGTTAATTGTTTAGCCATGCTCTGACGTCATCATGTGCATCATAATTTTAACACCATTATAATAAACACGCTACATTATGGTGGCTGCTAGAAGTCGGGACGATTTTAAAAATAGTTAAAATATAGGATGTCTCTTAAACGGGTTGATACTTTTTCTTGTAAATGGTTTATTTAAATTATGCTCAAACTCAGCGGTGATACCTTGACAGCATAATTATGTGCAAGCCCAAATTAATGATAGAGTACCGAGCAGGTTAGGTCTGGATGCATACCCCAACCACCCACCCCACCCCCGTCACATTGTTTTGGTTTTTCGTAAATGAAAATGATTCATTTGGAATAGCTCCTGCTTTTTTTTTTTTAAAAGCTGTGCTTTCAAGAGGTCAATGTTTATCCCCACCGAGGGATGGGACGGCTGGCGGCAGGTATACCCGTGGGATTTATCATTTAATTTCCCATGATAGGGTATTAGACTGACCGATCCTGTACCGATATGAGGATGGTTGATATTGATACCTGGAACAAAAATGGCCCTGCCTATAGGGAATTACATAATGTTGCCCGGCCCTAGTAATATTAGGTCTGTGTTTTATCTAATAATATTAGGTCTGTGTTTTATCTACTAGTAATACAAAGTACATAACCCCATTGCAGCTGGTGTTTATTGAGTATATTAGTTTACAGCGGTCTATCGCAGTATTTTTTATTTGAATTGTAAAGGAAGTTTCTGAGTTGATGACTAGTTACGTCTTTGCTCTCACAGAGTCAGCAAACACTTTCCCTCTCCGTACTGGCTATCATCAGGTAGTGAGTAAGTATACTTACTCCCTGCTATCATGTAGTAATTTATGACAGGAAGTAAGTACTGAATATAATGAAATGAATGGTGAATGTAGTGAAATGATGTATGCAAATAATAAAACGCAAAATACAGACATTTACAGTGCATTTAAATTGCAATGCAAATTAGTGTTGCACTGTATTACAATACAAATATTATATGTTTCCATACAATATACTACACTGAAATACAATGCAATACAATCAGAAATCTAAGAAATATAGCTCTGATGCAGTACAATAATATATACTTAGTACGTAACATTTAAAAGCGCAACATTTTTGATATTAGATTATTTTTAGTCCGCTGTTTTTTTTGTTAAAATCAAGATTGTATTTTATGTTAGTACACACGTCTCTTTGGCCCAAAGATTAACATATGACGATAAACAGTTGCATACGATTCGCTCTACTTCTTTCAGTTAAAAGACACTTAGCTTTAACATCTTTAACTTCTCATTAATTATTCTTTATTTCCGCCATGTATAGGAGAGCATTTATATAAACAATGATACACACACAATTACAACTAATAATTATAAAACATACATAAGTACATAGAAGAACAATGAGAAGGCGTATATATAACATTTCCTTACATAAATTAATTCATCACAGTTTCCTTAACACATGTCGTATTATATTCGCACGAGTCAAATAAAACTGGCTTGCTATCCGTATGATAAACATAAATCATAAAATGTGAATATTAGTACAGATATAGAGAATATTATGTCAGTGCCTTTTACTATTAAGTTTATTAGGTTTATTGGAACTATTACCCTTATACAAATCTAATGCAATTAAATCAAGGTGGAATGCAGTTCAAAATATGTTGTGATATAAGCTGTGTAAAATGTTTGTGATACATTAGTTCTAATGCTTTTATTTACAACTGGAAGGAAGTTAAATCCATTCCACATATTTAATGAAGTTATAATTTACTATAGGAACAGGTAGACTATACTGCATCTATATATGTATGGTATATAAATGTTTGTATACTTGATATTCAAATAAAATGTTAAAAACAAAAAAAAAGTGTATTAGGCGAGGCTTAGAAAACGAATAATGGCGAGGCTGCCGAGCCATTCTTCGATTTCGTACCGAGCCTAATAAACTTGATAGTAACCGGCACTGACATAATATTTTATTTATCATGTAGATATTATCCATATTTTCTGTATGAATTACTATTATTACCCATTTCTCAGAATGGTACGCTTATCGAGGATGTCGCCATGTTGTTGTTTTTTGTTTGTTTTATGACGTCAGGCAAAGTTACGTACATGACGTCAGATAACGTTACGTACAATAAACGCCGAGGGATGGTCAGTGCCTAATTAAAGCAAAATTTAATAGGTCACCCCTTTATTAGGCAGAAAAGTGCATATCTGCATGATAAACATGTATACATGCTTATTAATCCCCCACGGATTAATATTTATTAACAGTTGCAATGCAATTGCTGACTACTTTAACTTAGATTGTCTACCACCGACTTTAAATAAACAATTACATGGATACCCGTTGTTGTGCGTAGACAAGTTTTAATCCAGTAAATGAAAACACTTCACTGACAGTCAAACTACAAGACGCGCAGTCCTAGTAAATGAAAACACTTGACTGACGATCCGTATTACCAATGTGCTTGCATCCCTCACCAAAAAATGTTTCTAAGTAAAACGATCAATAAGCTTTTTATCCTAATGATAAGTTTACAACCATGACATAATCATTTACATTTGATAATATAATCACGTTTTGTTGAGCTCAACTTTTAGTTCAGGTAAACACTGTTATACATTTCCGAAGTCTATAAATTCCAATAGTTTAAAACCATGACAACATAATCAAGTCTAAGGCCATGAAAACAAGACCATATACGATATCGTATATTGCTTACATTATATATAGAACATTTCAAA
Source organism: Cyrtodaria siliqua (assembly GCA_037043455.1). NCBI lineage: Eukaryota > Metazoa > Mollusca > Bivalvia > Adapedonta > Hiatellidae > Cyrtodaria > Cyrtodaria siliqua. The sequence goes on from JAWPHD010012113.1 coordinate 36,631, forward strand.
ATTTTCATAGTCACTGTCCAAACTGTTTAACAAATCTCCAAGTAACACTATACACTATAGTGTGTACATTTTCTCCAAATTTATCTTTAATGTCTTTCCACATGTTCGATCTGTGATCAGTAAGCGACATGCACTCTATCAAACAGTGATAAACTACATTTGTATAAAGTATACCGCACCTCGAGCAGATTTGTTCTGTAACATGCATGCCGAATTTAGCAGTGATTTGGATCTACAATTTGAAACTACAAATTACAGTTGCAATGCAAATCAATGCTAAAATACAATGAACTGTATTACAATACAATCATTATACGTTTCAATACAATACAATACAATACAATACAATACAATACAATACATACAATACAATAGTACAATACAAGACATGCAATACAATACTTTACAATACAATGCAATAGTACAATACACTACAAGACAATACAATAGATGCGATATGATGAACTACATTAACTATATTGCAAGTTATTACAATACAATATAGTACCTTGTGTTACCTTGTGTTGATAGGGGAAATATTAAGCCCCGTAGGCTTGTCGTCCCTCTCGTGATAGAAAATTAGATGTCTCCGGTTGGTTTAAAAGGGGTTACATCAGGATTTTTCTAGAAACATCATAAATTATAAAAATGTTCCATTTCATGATAAAACACTTATATCAATCAAAATATGATGTTAGAACCATTTGTTAATGTCTAAACTTTGAATACACCATATAGCTAGGACGGAATCAGACGTAAAATGCTGAAATTAACCATGGTGCGTCACCTAGGATAGCACATATTACTGTGCTGAATCAATTTCTTTGCAAAACAGGGATCATTTTTAGGCTCATTCATTATGTTTTGGCCATGTAGAATAGAAAATGTTAATATTTGTCAATTTTAAGTCGGACACTCAGACCCCCATGAAAAGCCTAATGTATTCCTTTTAATAGATCTCTTTTGTGTCAAATCTTTGAGATCTCCAGATCTTGTCTAACTCACTTTTGAATTTGTCTACATTTTTGGCAGTCACAATACTATCTGGTATTAAACGCATTCCAGCTATTGATGACGCGGTGGGTGAAGAAATTTAACCTGATACTTTTGCAAGCTCTTGGTTTGGCAAGCTTTAAAGAGTGACCTCTTATCTGATTGTTTGTAGACAGTGAAAATAATTCTGTATAGTCTTTATCATCAATATGGTGGATGATTTTAAATAGTTGTATTAAATCTCCACGTCTCCGTCTATATTCCAAGGTGGGTAAGTTGAGCTCTCTCAATCTGTCCTCGTAACCAAGTCCTACCAGCTCTGGTACTAACCGTGTGGCACGTCTCTGCACATTTTCTATAATACGCTTGGTCTTTTTTAGTGTTTGGAACCATATCAAATTTCCATAGTCCACATGTGGACGTATAAGAGCTTTGTATAGCTGTATAAACAATGTCTTGTCCAAGAACGAAATATTTCGTCTTATCAAGCCAATTATGCTATTCGATTTATTTACAGTTTTACTTATATGCATATTGAAGTTTAGTGTGTTTGTGAAGTGTATTCCAAGGTCTTTTTCTGTTTCATCGATAGCCACTTGTGAATATGTATTGTTTTTATCAAACATTTGATATTCAAATTCATAGTTTAAGCTTCCAATATGGAGAATTTTACATTTCTTCACATTAAATTGCAACATCCTGTCCGAGCTCCATGAGCACAGAGAAAATACATTTTGTTGCAGTTGAGACTGGTCATCTTTAGATCTAATAACATTATACAGTTTAGTATCATCTGCAAACAGACGACACACACACTTAACTATATCTGGGACATCGTTGATGTACAATATGAATAGTAATGGCCCTAATATTGATCCTTGCGGTATACCAGAGACAACATCCCGCCAACTTGAAGCACTACCATTTATGATCACTCTCTGTTTTCTGTTCTTAATGAAGTCTTCAATCCATCTTAGGAGTTTTCCATCTATACCATATGCCTTTATTTTATGTAAGAGACGTTTGTGAGGTACGGTATCAAATGCCTTAGCAAAGTCAAAATATATAGCATCCACCTGGCAGTTTTCATCAAGCGCATCTGTCCAGTCGTCTAAAACCCTTAACAATTGTAAGATTGTACTTCTATGTTTTCGGAACCCATACTGACTGTCTGAAAGGAGGTCATGCTGCATCATATGATCAAGTATTGCTTCTCGCACAATCTTTTCCAGCAATTTACATACCACTGATGTCAACGACACTGGTCGATAATTCCCTGGTTCAGATTTTTTACCATTTTTGAATATACATTTCACATTTGCCACCTTTCAGTCATCCGGTACTGTTCCTTCTTGAATGGATTTGCTAAATATACTTTGGAGGGGTAAGTATAACTGATCTGCACATTCCTTTAATAACATTGGATGACAGTTGTCAGGTCCATAAGCTTTTGATGTGTTCACAGATTTAAGAAGTTTCAAAACCTTATCTGGGGTCACGTTTATACTATATATGTTGAAATCAAGATTTACCCTTTCCTCAAAGTGTGGTAATGGAGAGTCTCCTTCCACAGTAAAGACGGATGCAAAAAAAATATTTAAGTTTTCAGCCTTATCAGAGTCCTCCGTTATAACATTTCCGTTTTCATCGTTCAAATCAGGAATGCCACTTTTTGACTTAGTTTGTTTACGATTTTGGGTTTACTTTTGCATTCTGAGCAATGCCCTTTTCATGGTTTCTCTTCGAGTGGTTTACTGCCTTAGAGGCTTTGTTTCTTAATTTACAGTACTCTTGATAGTCCCTGTAACTACGGCTAAAAGTAAATCTCTTCCAAGCGTGATATTTCTTTTTTACAATACTCACACAATAATGGTCCATCCACTTGGGTTTGGGTTTAACTCCATTTGTCTTTTTTAATGGTACAAAATGATCAATGCAATGATTTACATGTTTGATAAAATACTCCCAAGAAACGTGTTCATATTTTCTAGACAGGACCAATCCACTTCGTTAAGATAGTTACAAGCAGCTGGGTAATCAGCTTTAAAGAAGTTTTTCCTTGGTTTAGAAGTACTTGAAATATCGAACTTACAATTTATGTCAAATGTCATGCTGATATGATCACTAGCCCCAATTTTATCACCACAGGCTAAGTTTTCAACTGTGTTCTCTTCATTGGTAAATACTAGATCTAATAAGCTAGGGTCTTGTCCATATCTATACCTGGTATTTTCCTGAACATGCTGATACATAGAATTGTCCCTGATCACCTCAATAAACTTAAATGACAAATGATTTTCACTATGAATCGTTGACCAGTTATCCCAGTTTATGCCAGGAAAATTGAAGTCCCCAAGTATAACACAATGTCTATAATTTTTCACATGTTCATGTGAAATAAGTTCAAGTAGATTTTCTTGGTTTAATCTATCGCTAGTGGGACTTTTATATATGCCCCGGGATCAACAGTTTCTCAGTTTTATTTAAACGCAATTCACACCACGAAGACTCCTTGAATGACATGTCATTTAGTAGATGACAATTTTCAGCTGGAATGTTGTCTTTTATAAAAATCAAAACACCCCTACTTTCATCGGTAATATTTCCATGAAAACAATTAAAACCTTGTATTTTATATTCATTACAATGAATTTGAGTAGATTTACCCGTCTTCGGAAAAGCCTCTGTAACAACTATACTATCTGGCTTGATCAATGAAATAATGACTTGCAATTCACCTAGCTTGTTAAGGAGACAGTCTGCATTTGTATAGTAAACTTGTACAAAACAATAAAATGCAATAAAATGCCATACAGTACATTACAATGCAAAATGCAGATGAGTGGAGTACAATACGATTCTACGTCATGCTATGGTATTTTATTCTTTCATTATAAGGGTTGAATTATTCAGAATGTCGGGCTACCCTGTGGTTAACCCATTTTAGCTCTGCTATGCTATGGTATCTAGTGCGTAACTCCGCTGTGCCGTGTCGTGCTATGCACCTGGACGGTCATAATATTAAAATTACGACACGTGTAAAAATAACGCCTTACCGACGGAAACTAAGGAAGCATTCCCACAGTGCAACCCAATTTCACATACTTCTCACAACACAAAATACGAAATGGCTAAAAACGAAGGTCCTGATTACGATCAGGTTGGAGATGAAGGCGAATGCAAGGTTAAAATTATATGTCTTGGAGACAGTGCTGTAGGAAAATCTAAGTAAGTCACACACTTTTCAACGCCTCGAGCGAAGAAAATAATCGAATCGAGGTGGCTTTTGGCACCCACTGCGAATCACAATTTTTGCAAAGGATTGCTAAAATAAAACATCTGTCACTCAGTATGTGTTTTTGTTTAAATAATTCTATTCTGTCCCAGGTGCAGAAAAGGAGAGTACAATAACTAGGACCCATAGTGCATAAAATACACGTCTACGAACGGCAAGACGATTTTTGATATGCGCTGTCCTACGGATATGCGCCGTCCTACGATGTGCATACACATTTGACTTTTTATGTGTGGAGCTTCCGCAGAGATTCGCACTAGACCAGGGTTTCGGAAATATGGTTGCCCAACGCCCGGGGCAAGTGGGTTTTGGATGGGGGCAAGTGACCTTCGCAAATCTGGTTGCCCGCCAATTGCCCGAATAGACGTTTCCATTCCAGACCAAAATCAAGTGGCAAACTAGCCATATCAGAATTTGATAACTGAATAAAATTGCCCGCTGTTTTTCGTCACTAGCGATTGTTAATAAGATCAAACAACTTTCGATACAATCAACATTCTCGCCCAAGGCAGCTTTATTTGTGTCATTATTTCAATAAACAACTAATTAACCCGAAGATGTTTTCGTAACGAAAATGCTTTTTTTTTTTACTCGAAGCTCTCGTTTATCAAATACCTCAACCTCAATTTTATGAGGTATTTGGTGTATTCATGATAAGTCTGTAATTAAAAGTATATGGAAGCACATACTACACGAATAATTGCAAAACTTAGCGATATGCGCATTTCATGGGTTTTCGCAATTTCAAAACAATCATGGAACCTATTTCTCAAGTTCTGACTTTTGCTTTTGATAATAAGCTTTACTGCTCTACTACTCTTAAACAACTACTGGAAAACCCTATTCATGCCTCTTGCTTTCATCTAATTTCCTTTACTTACAAATGTGTAGGAACGTTACAGATATTGGGGGCAAGTGAATATTTGGATTTACGTTTTTATCTTGTTTCTTTGCTTGTCACACATTCAAATGAACACAATAGCTTCTTTTTTTCTGTTAACTGGTTAATTGTACACACTGTGACATTAAAAGTTCCATACACTAGCTGCCAAGCAGTTTTCTGGATGGTCACAGGGCCGTCGTTTGACCGTTTTTTGGGGCCGAAATTCGGCACCATTCCCCCTCCCTAAATTATGTATTTTTCCCCCTTTTCATGTGAAAAATTCCGTCTTAAAAAAAAATACATCTTAGGAGAAATGTTTAACTCAAACCAGGAAAACAGCATACAATTTGCAATTTGGAATGGTAAATTCTTGGTACCAACTTAAATAATAAAAAAACACACACTAATTTGTGTTTCTTAGAAATTCCCTCCTTTGATATGAAAAACAACACAAAATTCCCCTTCCTGAGGGCCCTGGCCCCATTCCCCCAAAGTGAAGGGAGGGCCCTGGGTCATCAAAAATAATGGGGTGGTGTGTGTGTGATGATGAGGGATGCGAGTGGGAATTAAAATAGTTTGTATACTGTCACATTCACTCATTTAAGTAACACAAATATGTAATAAGACACAGAGAAGAAAATACATTCTCCCTTCTTTTCCTCTAAGTATAATGGTCCAAATTATGTGGTGGTTCGTCCCGTTTAACCAATTATAATGGTGGTTCGTCCCGTTTAACACGTATAATGGTACAGCGCAATTTTTTAGGGCAATTAAGTGTTCTTAAATGTGGGGCAAGTGACATTATGGATTTCAGAATAATTCCAGAACCCTGTAGACACAGAGAATCTCTGCATTAGACATAAACAGACCATTTAAACTCAGATTCTATACGTTTACAACTTACCTAAAGTGAAGAAGAATTCACAAAGTTGTTATCCATTTCACACTAAAACTAGATTAATTTAAATATAGGTATTATGGCTTGTTGAAAATACAGGTGTCAGCACAATGATGTCATACATTAAACGTATACACACAGTCTGAAATTGTCCACACGTTTTTGGTTAAATGCAATGAGACGTGGCATACTGCGGTACTTTATTTTGTCGTGGTATCCAACTACTTAAATCATCAATGGAAAAATCCAATTCAAGGAACTCTTAAAGGTTGACCTTTATTGACTATATATATTATTGATATATATTTTTTCTCTTTTCAGACTAGTAGAGGCGATTTTTAATGGATGGATAGTATCCTTTGTTGTTATAAAATACACTGGAAAAAAGTGGAAACTTACTCATAACAGATAAGGTGTCAGGTGCGTAGCCAGAGCCTTGATAATGTGGAAGGTCTATATAGGAAATACTCCAATAATCTGGAAGCTTGGGCTTCCAAACTATATAGCCAGCTGGGTGAGATGTAGTCGAATGTAGTCCCTGTTAAAAATAGTAACTTCTTCTTTTATTTGTTGAAATGGGGCATTATAGGTGGGTGGGGGAGGGGGTGGCGGAATGGCCCATTGTTGATGTATAGATAGGTATTTAAGAAGTGTAGTCATACATGTAGATTTTAGTGGAGTTTTAATGACCCATTTTCCAACTTTCGAATATATACATACACTTTGTGACTTTGTGAGCAACTATCAGAGAAAAACAGCTGTAATCTTCGACCTGTTTAGTAAACTAACAAATCTTTCTTACATGTCTTATGATATGACCCCACCTGTTTGGTGATTATATATTTAATACAGAGGATTGACATTATAGGCAATGTTTTAAATGTGTTTATTTTGCGCAGCATCACTTACTTTCCTTCACCAAGATTTCAGTAAACCACAGCAGCTGTCCACGTATGCCCTGACATTGTTCAACTATAAAACAGAGGTGAACGGTCAAAAAGTATTGGTTGGTAAGTAAAGGTCACACCTAGAGCCTTTTTGACTCTTCTTGCAGTGGTGCTGAAATTCAGGCCCTTCGCAATTCAATCTTTAAATATATTTTTTAAATAAAAGTCAGATTTTTTCCATAGTTTGTACGTTAAAGGGAAAACATCTTTATTATTGAGAGTTCTGAATACTTGAAAAAATCAGCTAATAAACAAAGAAGATATGACTATTAAAGTATTTGAAGGGTTGTTCTAATAAGGATATGGAAGCTGACATTTTGAGAACTATGATGTCACACATTACCAGTTGCAGTGGTGGTATGTCAAAGTAACCCTTAAATACCAGATTTTCCCATGAGCAAGTGAACTTGAAATTACAAATAAAGACATGCCAGTAAAGAGAAATGCAGTATAAATACAGTGTCTGTAGTTTTAATAAACATATCTGGTCAGTTCTGTGTTGTGTGTCCAAGTGTGCATCTAAATTGAAATCATTATCTCAGAGATTATTAACCTTATCAGCAGATTTACTTGTATATGATTCATAATGATTTGTACTTTTTCAGATTTCTGGGATACTGCAGGACAGGAGAGATTCAACAATATGCACCCCTCATATTATCACCAGGCACATGCTTGTATACTGGTCAGTATCTAGACTTTATAACTCCCGTATAGCATCAGGTACGAGTATCAGTCCTAACTGAGTTACAGGCAGGAACTAGAAATATAAAACTCAGTCTCGGCAGTCTTTGACATGTTGTTTTTCTTTGAACTGCTGGTAAAGTAACGCAGAGTGAAGAATTTGATAGAGCCCAAACTTGGTTTATTTCACTTTGTTTAGAAAAAAACAAGCAAATTATGAGTCTTCTTCTATGTATCTAAAAAACTGCAAATACATAACCCTTTGCCCTTAAAACACTTGCAAAAAAAATGAAGAAACTATTTCGGCATTCATTCACGATCGAAAGATCCAGTTTTGGAATATGTGAAAAGAATCCGACCTGTAAACCAGAAATCTCCTCCGGTCAAAACTAGTAACTGAGAAAATAAGAATTACTTTGCAACATCTTTGATATTGATATTATAATTAGTTTCAATTTTCATTCCATTTTAGGTATTTGATTCCACGAGGAAAATAACTTATAAAAATTTACCTTTGTGGTTAAAAGAGTTACGGGAATATAGACCTGAAATACCGTGTCTGTGTTGCTCGAATAAAATAGATGGTAAGTGATTACATATTAATACTTGTTCTTCGATGTACTGTTATGCTCCACAATGAGAAGTTCTATTAATCCAAAGGTATACTGTATATATGAATACTGCTGAGAAGTAAATTATATTTTTACCCAGACAGTTTCGTGAACTGAACTATTCCCTGGTCATTCAGTTATAAGTGAATAGTCCAGTTCGCGAAACTGTCTGTGTAAGTACAATATTTACAACTAAACAGTGTTCACATGAGCCTTTGTATTTATTCCTGCTTGATGAACCTTATAATTCGTTAATTTGAACATGGTAACTTCACTTTCTACATTGACAGTATTTCCTTTATAAAAAAAGAACCATTTACTGAGTTAATATATACTGTAAATATGATTGATATGTTTTGAAACTGTGCATATATACTAGCAAATCCAAAAATTCAGGACCTCTTTCTTAGTCAGATATCTGATGCCTTTGTAGAATATCTGATTTATAACATTTCTATCCGTGGAAGATCAGGATTTCATTTATCAGTGAGAGATATCTTATAATCACTAAAATAAAATATTAATAGCTTACTTGGAACAAACATAACTGTGACGTGATTCATGAGGTCAAACACATGTTGAAGGCCATGACTCGTTCCGCGTCAAGTGCCAAAAATGCTCAACAAAGCAAACTATTTCGATTAAAGTCGTACACAAACTGATTTAAAATATTATAAATAGAATCATTTTTTTACTGCTGGGTTCGATTGTAAGGAAATCCTTCACTCGATGGTGTATATATACACTTGTTTTTTCACTCACAAGCTTCACCTTGTTCAAGTAAAGAACCATACGCCTACCATCTTATAATCAAATATATTTAAAGTTGAAACATTTAATAGGTAATTTTAAACAGGTTATCACATTTTTCAGTAAAAAATGTTTTTAAACATGTTTTATCGTCGAAATATCCGTATTTAATCCTGGTAATATAGGCTTTCCCATCACTTAATGCAATTAAGGCGGGGCCACGTAATGATTTGCATGTGCAGGGTTTTCCTGTTCTAGAGTAACTGGCTTAGTTACGTTAGTAGCTGGTTGTTTTATAGCTCTTCCTTTTGTTGCTGTTTTGGGGACTATTGAAAGTAGGCGGTCAGCTATCTTCCAAACTAGTAGCGGCAGGTTGGAATCCTGCTGGGAGCTCGACTTGTCGAGAGAGAAAGTGCAGATTCTTATGGATGGTGGGAGGTATACAGTACTGGTTCTACCTAGGAAAAATTGAGTGGACTGCCTCTACCATAAAAACATTGACCGTCATATATGGCCTAACATGTGCTAAAAATGACATAAAATCCCATTCAGACAAATACGTCAAACCAGTAGATCCTGCTTTATTCCTTACTCAGTTGTCATTACAATGTAGACTTTGTCCCCACACTATTTTATGTATTTTCGGTATATTTTTCGCTTAAAATGATGTATTTTAATATTTCAGTTGATTACAATGTTACAAAGAAAAGTTTTAGTTTTGCCAAGAAGCACAAAATGCCCTTCTATTTTGTATCGGCGTCCGACGGAACTAATGTTGTCAAGGTTGGTTACATGCTTTCATTTCCTGCCTTCTTCCTTACTCTAGTCTTAAATATTTCTGACTGCTTACTTAATTGTGTCCGTCTATCAACAATCATTTCTCACTATCGACCAAAACATTTTTATTTTCTATGTTTACGAAAATTATTAAAGAAAGATTTCAATTAACAAGTGTGCAACCTGTTCATGGTATTGTATTAGATTCAAAACAGGCTCTGAGTTTTTTTAATGTAAATTACTAAACAGTCTTTACTAAAAATGTGGTGCAAGAGTTCAACAATTGCCATGAATGAAACAAGGCCCCATATTCTCGAAACTTTTGAGTTGAAATCTCAGACTCAAATCTCAGCTATAAAAAATTTAAAATCTTAACGGTCATGGAATGACCTGAAACTTGACACAAATCGAGAAAATCAGCACTAAAATTATCCTGAAAGTTTCGGGAAGAAAAACAATCACTGAAAAAGTTAAGCTAAAAGAAATATATGAAGTTACGAGAATATGGGGCCAATATTGGGAAGGGAAGGGCATGGCCCTGGATACATCAAGCCAGCCGTTCAAGATTTACGCCCCTTCTTAACTAAAATTCTCGATCCGCACTTGCTCACGTCAGGTAAGAACCTTGAGAGGAAGAGAATGGTGACCCTACATTCCTCTTCCTCTCTCTGGGCAGTTATGTGTTTATTAGCCATTAAACTACTTTATTTCTTCATGGGCCATTTTTAGATGTTCAATGATGTCATACGAGCAGCAGTCGCATATAAGAACGACAGTACAGACTTCATGGATGAAATTATGCGGGAATTGGAGGTAAATATCTGTAATAGTTACAATTTCGTTTAAATAGATACTTATCTGGACATACGGGCATAAAAATTAGTACCTCAGTTTATTAGTCCATTATGAAATTTTAGTTTTGCGACTGCAGAATAATTAAATAAAAGGTAATTAAATTAGGGAGTATTTAAAAAGTACATATGTTATTCTACCATATGTATCAATACATAATCGATGCAATATAATCAACAATTAGTAATATGCAAAAACTAATTTTATTATATTTATGTGCAAATTATGAGAAAAACTATGACTACGCAAGTTTTAAAAAACATATTTCAAGATTGCTGTGTGTCCGCATTGCAATGATGATTGGAAATTAACTGATCCTTCAAACAAGTTATGTTTTGTATTTCGATTGTCAACATATCTTTAGAGTAAAATTTCTCTTTTCTTCAGAACTTTTAAAGTGATTCTTACTCTGTGACTTCTTAAAAACACCTAGAGGTAACTGCAAGTGATATGAGTATTGTTGTGAACACTGTTGTTGGATTAAGGTAGCACTTTTTAGCCGGGTTTTTGAAGAAAAAAATCGGCTTATAGATTGGCATAAACCAGGCATATCTTAGCATAACCATGTCCAATCTTCAGCAAACGTTAACAGCACCTTCTTCTCATGAAGAATGACCTTACCCAGAAAACTAGGTCACTGTTACCTACTTTCTCCAAAAACATATGTTACGTTAACCTTTTTCTTAAGTTTGCGTTAACCTTTTTGTTTAAGTTTGCGTTAAACTTTTTGTTTAAGTTTAGTTTCCACTCAGTAACTTTAGTTAGGAATGAAACATTCTGGATAGACCTATTATATGAAGAGGAAGCTTGGGGTTGCATTTGGGGTCACTGGGTTCAAGGTCACTGTTACTAAAAATAGAAAAATGGTTTCCATTTAATAAGGGCTGGTGTGGCGCAGTCGGTAGTGCGGCGGATTTGTAACCGGAGGCCCCGGGTTCAATCCTTCGGGGTGCCACTGAGTTTCGTTGTTGTGTTCTTGGGCAAGACACTTTCCCTTAGCCTCGTCCGTTGGATGGGGACGTAAACCGGGCGGTCCCCTGTATCAGACTATCCTCCGAGCACGTTAAAGAACCATAGGAATCTATTCGATAATAAGTTTAGGGCACGATTCCCGGATTCCTATGTATCCTTCCGCTTTCTCTGGAGCGGCTCTAAATAACCTCTACTGTGTTGATGAGCCATTAAACAACATTCAATTTAATTCAATAACTTCACTTAGGAATGAGATATGGGCATGAAACTTTCCTTTCTGGATAGGTATATGAAGAGGAAGCGTTTCACATTTCATTACTTAGAATTTGCTTTAAGTTTACCTCCAGTTTGTCAGTAACTTGAAAAAGAGTTGCATCACAAATACTGTATGTTGAAAAGAAATGAAAATCTGTTGTGAACATCTTGCATACACTATTCAAATAACTATCTTTCACATTATGGAAAACTCGGCTTTAACGCCAATAGTCATTGCTCTTGTATTAATTATTATCATTTGGATTTCGACACAAAGTTTACCGTGTTGTCCGGGCAGTGCTCACGGAAAATATTTTTTGACAGGCCCTGAAGTAATCATATAGTAAATTATGGCAAAAAGGGACAAGCCCCAACCAGATTTTGACAGGCTGCTGGCTTGGGGCTATCGTATTTCGTGAGTACTGCTGGGTAGTGTAGTTGATAGCGTACTCGATTTTCACCAATGCAACCCAGGTCGATTCTCACTCTCAGCGTTGTGAGAGAGTATGATGGTCCCCTGCTCAGACACGCGTGTTTTCTCCAGTTTCTTCCTGCATCAAGACCAAACACTGCTGTCATCTCACCATAGAGTGTGATCTTTTATAAGCTGTGTAGCTTGTTTCGTAATGGATTTAAAAATAAGGTTATTACTTGTTTGCTGGTTGATTAAAACTATTCTCACAATGTATACACTTAACAGAGGTTATTACGTCTCTGACTTAAATGAGTAGAGATGGTTTTAAATAAAGGTAGAAGATTGCAATGATGTGATTACATGGCAATGGTACTTTTTTTTAGATGTTACCTATAATGAACTTAACCGTTGTATTTTCTTTTGCACTGGTCTGTTTCATGTTGCCTGCGTAGCATTGAAGACAAATAGGGACCACTTTTGTCTGGTTCATCGCCTCATCCGGCTGTCGCACTTTAACCTGCAACCTAACCTTGCACATAACTGAAAAAATTTATTAAGAAAGTTAAAACTTTAACCTACCACCTAACTAACCTCATAATTTGGCAAAATATTGACCTATGGTCAGGAATCTTTATAAAGTTCGTTCTTATCAAATATTTAAGAGTTTAAACTTTAACATTTAAAATTGGTTGTGCTTCATAATTCAAGAAGGATTGCACCTCCGTATTTATTTTTTATAGTTAAATGGCCGGTGACAAAAGTGTTCTTGGAACACCATTCTAGTGAAAAGATGACATATGAAGCGATTTGTATCAACTCAGTTCATATTACAGTGGGTTTAATACTAGTATTAAAAGGGCTATTGGTCCACTTTGCAATTATCAGAAGGGACTTTGATTCCTGCACGTAACAGCCTCGGTACGTTTTCTGACTCATGTGACGTTATCAGTTATGTGATAAATAGAATCTAACATTCGTTGTCATTCAACAGCCTCGCGTTATATCAATTTGCCAACTCGTTTAATAAATTCAATAATGAATGAGCACTCATGTAAGATCCTCTATAAACCATATGTTAGTGTATTCATGTGTGTGTTCTTAGAAAGAGTAAAAAAAAAGGGACATTCACATTAATTTAATGTAGAATGATTCTCAAATTATTGCTATATTATCATATTTCTGCAGCAGCGTGTTTTCAAATGTAGTTTTAACATTGAATGGAAATGAGACTAAGTGTCACATTGGTGGTTTTACGTCTGAGCGTTTGTTTGAAAATCTGAACATTTGTGTTTAGGTCAGTTTCTAACTTCTAAGACTACTTAAAACTTTATGTATACATTACTATTGACTGCCGCTATAAATTCTGTCAAAAAGTAGGTCACAAGATTTACAGACCTTGACCTTCTGGCGGCTTGACATGGTTGATTGGTTGCAGCCATCTATTATTGAATAGAAGCAGTTACTAGAATTGAATTAATTCTTTGTTTTTTCCACTTTAAATGAATAAAAGTATGTTAATATTGAATCTATATAACTTATACAGTTTATGTTTCATATTTCCAGAGTTTTGAGTTGCAGACAGACACAAAAGCCAAAGACAAAGATGACATATCAGACAGTGGGTTAGATTCACCGGGAAATTTTGACGAAAAAGAAGAAAACAAAAAGACATCAGAGGCAGCCAGCTGAGACTTATTTAGTCCAGTAGTAGCGAATAGTTGTAATTTATAATTTGCTGTAACTTTACACCATTTAGTCACGTGAAGCATTCCAAGTCAGGTTGTGAAAAGAGGACATTTACACGAACATCAGATTCATGTTAGGCCAAGTATAAAAAATGTATACACACATTGTTTTCGTAGAAATGTTATTACTTCAATGGAAAACGGAGAAAAAATGTGGCTGGATGCTTAGGTCGCACTTAAAAAAATTAATGTTTGCCCTTTCCCGACCGACCCAGAAAATGGCCCAACCCGAATGTTTTTCTCTCTATTATGGAACATTATTTTTTTTAAATGCTAGTCGCATCGAGATGCCGCTATTAAATAAAAAAGTAAGTTTTGTTATAAAAAAAAATAACAATAAAAAAATATATTACATACCTACCGACACAATATTTAAAATTAGGGTCGGGAAAGGGCAAACATAAATATGTTTAAGGGTGGCCTTATTTGCTTATTTGTTATAGATGAAGAAAGTTTATTATATTCAATTGTTTCATCTATAAACATTTATATTGTGGCTAGAACTTTTAAGATTTGAACATTATTTGTTAAAAGTCAAAGCTTAAATGATTGCTATTTTATCCAAATATTTGGAAAATGATAAAATTCACTACCATTAACACTTCTTAAACTATCATTTCTGGCTTTGTCTAAATTTCTTTTTAATTTACTGCCTTAGAATTGTTGAATTGACAGCAAAATTTCATTCATAATAATTAATCTACATTTTCTACACTTTTAAGTCAGATTTTCTTTTACCATCATCACTCGTTTGCATTGAGATGATCATGTATACATTTGTAGTCTTAAGTCTGTTTTTTTATAAATGGTCAAAAAAGCAATTTATACATTGACATAGTTATTGTCATTTATGAGAGAGATACGGGCTAACATAATATTTTGTGTGATTTTTTTTATGTTACCCACATTTTATCGACCTAAATCTGAAGAAGATATTGCCAAATATAGTTAAGAGTGCTGTGTAAATACTGTGTTGTGTGCATATGTGATAGGGACTACTTTCCTGCCACTTTGGGTGTATGTGGTAGGGACTACTTTCCTGCCACTTTGGGCGTATGTGGTAGGGACTACTTTCCTGCCACTTTGGGCGTATGTGGTAGGGACTACTTTCCTACCACTGAAGAATGACAAGACACTGATTTGTTTACATTCATAAATTTGTGACTGCGTATCACTTGTGACACTAGACTGTCAAAAACATTGTCATTTGGTTTTATTTCCATGTGTTTGTATGTAAAACTCTCGAAAACAATCGGATGCATTAGAAACTGGTTTACCATTATTGTAATTTGTCTTTAACTGCCACAGTATGTACGTTTTTAACTGTTCATGTTGAACAGCTTGGGTAATGCATTACCCTTTAACTAAAAGTGAAACGCCGTCGCAACATTCAAAATTGAATACAGGTAACCCCATATTAACCACTTATAGAATACGTACCTTAAAACCCCTATTAAACTCCCCCTGAAGAGATGATCCATAGGGAGTGATAGCCAAGAAAACACATAAATCCAATGTCTTCAAGCATTTGTACACAGTATTCTGATAATTCAACTCTGTATTTATTTATCTATCCATTAAGTTTTCGAATATTTACCCCCAAATAAATGCTCTACTTTTCAAACACGGAGAGAGTGTTTTGTAGGGATTGTACGTTATCTTATTTGAGTGTTAATGCTACAGTATGTACAACCATCAGTGGCATGCCATCCTTCGTGCATTTGTAATTCGTGTTTTCTAAATGCCAGTAATGCACACTGTTTTATAATGGAAGCAGACGACTTTATTGTGACATAACAGACACTGACAACTTTTGAAACATAAATGTTTCTTAACTTTCATTTAAGTCTTCATCATGACCTCTGCATTGTTTCAGGTGCCATCTCGCTCAAATCACTAGAGCAGTGGCAGAAAAACAATAAACGTGGCTCCAGTGTAAATGGAGTGTCTACAATAGAATTTGCAGCAACTCTGCAGTTCTGCAGGTGGGAAGGTTCTAGGCCCATTCTCCATATTTTATCTAGATGTAAATGGAGGATGAGCCTGGCATGTTCATTCCTGTTAGGCGCCATATAACCTTTCATGTGTTGGTGCGCCTTAAAACCCCAATTCAATTCAGTTCAGTTAACTTTCAGTGTCATGTTTTCATGAATTTGCAAGGAAGGTTGTTTTGTGTAAGTGTGTGTGTCTGATGATAAAGGTTTGCAGTCCCTGTACCACATTCACAGATGCGGGGCTCTAAGGTGAGCACATCAGAGCGTGGACTAGGTTTTTAACTGTTGCTAGTGTTTTAATTTGCCGCTTATTTTTGCCAATGATTATTTAATATATTTATTTTCACATATAATGAAGAAGATATGTTGGTTTGCTATACAAATCAAAAATAGTTGATGGTCGTTAAACGATGCTTAAATTATTACCATTAATTACAGTTCAGGTATTTAATTAAATTTAGACAATTTAGTTCTGTATAGCCTCTTATATTGCTATCTATATGTAGATTTATAAAGGATCTTAAATGAATCTTATTTAAAATTAGATTGAACCAGTCGGGGTAAGTGATTCAAAACAAGCTTTGCGAAAGTTATGAATGTGTTTTCATTAAGTTAACAGACTTTGAGATACTGTTAATTATTATTCTCTACTGATGTTACTCATGATTGCAAAGTATGAAATTGATCAATACATTGCCTTCATTCTTTATTCCCACCCAAAATTATTTTTGCTATCTTTAAAGCAAGAATCTTTCCATTATATTCTAGTGATAGTTAAACTCAAGGTTTTATAAAGTAATGGAATTACTCTAGTTAACTCTTAATTTTAGCCCCATGTGGTTCCCGGGGTCCCTGTTTGGGCCAAAGAATAGGGCCACTGCAGATCCCGTTGGAGGGATAGGCAGATGGATAGAATCCCCCCCAAATTCATGTTCATTTTATCATTTTTTATTCATGCTCATTAAAGGTCTTCATCATGACCCCAGCATTGTTTCAGGTGCCATCTTGCTCACATCACTAGAGTAGTAGCAGAAAAACAATAAACTTGGCTCCAGCGTAAATGGAGTGTCTACAATAGAATTTGCAGCAACTCTGTATTCAGGGTGAGAAGGTTCTAGGCTTTTTCTCCATATTTTATCTCGATGTACATGGAGGATGAGCCAGGCATGTTCATTCCTGTTAGGTGCCATATAACCTTTCAAGTGTTGGTGCGCCTTAATACCCAATTCAATTCAATTCTTAATTTCAGTTAATTCAAATTGTGCACGCTTAATCATAATAGTCATAAACCATAAACAAAATGTCCGTCCTTTACTATATGTATCTAATTAATCTCAGGTGGTGAACTCCTTTTTGCCAGGTCAGACTTTTGAGGGGAAGTTCACTATACTTTAATGCTATGATATTAAATGTATAAAAAAATAATCGGTCATATTTAATTGAATTAAAAAAATGTCATGCCAGATTTTGTTTTCCATGAATATGATCTGTATGTATTTTAGTGTTATTTCTTTCATAGTTTGTACCAGTAATACTTATTGCACATGAGAAATCCATTTTATATAAATGTTTTCTGTCTATTAAACCAGAAGTGCACCTTAATGTATGATTTTTTACGTGTTATGTTATAGTTGGAGGATTTTCTCCAGAAGAAATTATTTCACAATTCATGAATGCTTTAAGCATAGAAGTACTTACAGTCCATGATTCTGCTTTTTGTCAGAATCGAGGGATTTCAAAAGAAATTTAAACAAAAAAAACTAAATTAAATGATTTGAGATAAATTGTTCTCATGTGTTTGTCCTGGGAAGTTTCATTATTGTCTTGTCTATTACATACGCATGTAGTTTAGAAAGTAGCGAATAGTTTAGTTAAAATGTAGCCATGTAAATATTGTATATTTTCAAATTATTTATATTTGCTCGTTAATATGTATTGTTAAGTAGACATACCTTGCCGATCCTTCTTTTATATTAACTTTCACTCGATAATTTCTGTTTAGAAAATAGCATTTAATTTCAAATAAACTTCACTTCTCAAGAAGGCAGGGCTTCTGTGCACGCATCAAATGTGTCTCGATAGAAAATGGCTTTTCCACTGTCTGAAAATACACCGAAGATAGTGGTCTCTCTTGAAGATAGTGGTCTCTCTTGAAGATAGTGGTCTCTCTTGAAGATAGTGGTCTCTCTTGAAGATAGTGGTCTCTCTTGAAGATAGTGGTCTCTCTTGAAGATAGTGGTCTCTCTTGAAGATAGTGGTCTCTCTTGAAGATAGTGGTCTCTCTTGAAGATAGTGGTCTCTCTTGAAGATAGTGGTCTCTCTTGAAGATAGTGGTCTCTCTTGAAGATAGTGGTCTCTCTTGAAGATAGTGGTCTCTCTTGAAGATAGTGGTCTCTCTTGAAGATAGTGGTCTCTCTTGAAGATAGTGGTCTCTCTTGAAGATAGTGGTCTCTCTTGAAGATAGTGGTCTCTCTTGAAGATAGTGGTCTCTCTTGAAGATAGTGGTCTCTCTTGAAGATAGTGGTCTCTCTTGAAGATAGTGGTCTCTCTTGAAGATAGTGGTCTCTCTTGACGATAGTGGTCTCTCTTGAAGATAGTGGTCTCTCTTGAAGATAGTGGTCTCTCTTGAAGATAGTGGTCTCTCTTGAAGATAGTGGTCTCTCTTGAAGATAGTGGTCTCTCTTGAAGATAGTGGTCTCTCTTGAAGATAGTGGTCTCTCTTGACGATAGTGGTCTCTCTTGAAGATAGTGGTCTCTCTTGAAGATAGTGGTCTCTCTTGAAGATAGTGGTCTCTCTTGAAGATAGTGGTCTCTCTTGCATATTTTTGTATCATTATCATTCTCCCAAGACACGCTATTGTTGGTACTACAGTAATAGGACAATTATGTAAAAGAATTGATTTACATTTTTCGGCATTTATGTATTTTGAAACAATGGTAATGAATGGCAGTAGGACTTTGCAGGCAAGCATTAACAATAATTGGGACAGTTTAACAGATAGTTTGGCCAAAAAATGTAAGGAGTATATATACAAAAATTACAAGCTTTTCAGGAAGTTGCAAAATGGAACCCCTTTATCTGGCATACATTTATACATGTATCACTGTATATTTGTGAAATTGGTTTTGTTTATTGTTAATTGTACTGGATAAAGGTGTTGTTCTGTTTGTTTTTAAATTAAAAAAAAAATAATGCACATGTGTGGATAAAATGTATTTTACAATAACGTACATGTACATAAGGTACTTGTAGTATACATGGGGTATTATATTAGCTTCCTACACGCCTGTGTATTTGCCATACCAAACGCCAGTATCATCCGCTTTGACTTAGAGCTCTATTTAGAAGCTTCATGTATTCATAGTTATTTATTTGATTGTGATAGTTGCATAGTTCACAGTTAATGACTTATAGCATATAGCACCATTGTGATTGATATAGAGCAGTCCAAATAAAGCAAACGTTAACATACACTAATATGTTGACAGTTTATAAGACAATAAATCAGATTTAATGCACATTTAAACTTGACTTCTGAAATATTACCATTAAAATTTGTTAGAATTCCATTTTCAATTATTTTTTTCGAAAAAAGGACTTACGTAATGAAATGAAATTTGGTTTCAACATATTTTATTTCATATACACAACAATACACAACATTTGTACACCAGAAAAAAAAGGATCAGAACAATAGTAAAAATGAAAGTTGAAATCTTATTATAGAGTTCTGATCCAAAAGTTTGAAAACATAATTAATAGTACCTTAATTAATAGTACCTTTTTTCGCAATTTAAAACTCAATTTTATTAAATATCATGTCACCTTAACCAGTTTGCTGCCAAATTTCAAATGTCTGCTTAAATGTTGAATTTAAATCTTCCATTAATATTTTATATAAAAAGTGTTTTGGAAAACATTCTTACTGATTGGCGAACGTTGTAACCCTGATCAGTCTGAGCCCCGTGTGGTTTCCGAGTGCCCCTGTTTGGTCACAGGGCAAAGAATAGGGCCACTGCAGATCCCTTTGGAGGGGTAGGCAGTGGGATAGAATCCCCCCAAATTCATGTTCTTTTTATCTTTTTTTGTTCGCGTTCATTAAAGGTCTTCATCATGATCCCTGAATTGTTTCAGTTGCTATCTCGCTAGCATCAAAAGAGCAGTGGCAGAAAAACAATAAACATGGCTCCAGCGTAAATGGAGTTTCTACGATATAATTTGCAGCAACTCTGCAGTTCAGGGTGAGAAGGTTCTAGACCCATTTTCCATATTTTATCTCGATGTACATGGAAGATGAGCCTGGCATGTTCATGCCGGTTAGGTGCCATATAACCTTTTCATGTGTTGGTGTGCCTTAAAACCCAATTCAATCAATCAATGATCAGTCTGCATTTAGTGTGCATGATGATCTGGGCCTACACTGGTCATAAAATCAATGTTTTTGATTTTGGCAGCAAAATGGTTAGATTAAAAAAAATGCAGCTCTTTGGATTATGACCCTTCCTTTGTTCGACGTTTATTCTCAGTCTAAACTGTTAGATTATTAATGTTGTAATACCATACTGTGTTTTTACAGAGATCTAAGAAAGACATTATATTTCTCTGGTGTTTATAATACTGTCTGTGATATATGAATTAATGATGCATGCAACTGTTTTTGTTGATTTAGGTTGTACTGTAGTTTTTGTTTCGCCTGCGTAGCATGGCAGACACTTAGAGATCACTTTGTCGTCCGTTCGTCATCTTCCGTCACACTTTAACCTGCAACCTAACCTTGGCCATAACTTGAAAAGTATTGGACCTATGTTCATTGTCTTTATCTAAACCCAAGGAATGTTGATACACATGTCAAATAACTCTTGACTTTGATTTTGGCAGAGTTATGCCCCTTTTCATGAAACTTTAACCTGCAACCTAACCAAGCTGAAATACGCACATTTAAGTGACATAAGTGTTCCATGGAACACCCTTCTAGTACTGTTGTAGGAACTGCTAGCATTGATTTAAAGTTTGTTATGTTTTATCAATTTATAAAGCCATGTATAAAGCCATTTATTTGAAAACGTGCTATCGAAAGAATGAATGAGATGAGGTTTTAAGTACTGTTAAAACATAAGGTTATTTTGGGACAGTAACCTCAGAGGGAGATGAGATTCAAGGATGAAGTTTCCCATCAGACAGAAGTGTTCTGAAGGACACTAGCAGTAGTAGATATAAATACGAAAGAACCATTGATCCACATATGACAAACAGCAGACTGCACAGCATGGCTGGTTGCCCTTGTATTTCAATCCTCAGCATAGGCAGCAGGGGACCAGTCTGACTGCGCAGCATGGCTGGTTGCCATTGTATTTCAATCCTCAGCATAGACAGCAGGGGACCAGTCTGACTGCTCTTCTAGGCTGGTCCTCTGTTGTATTACAATATTCTGTATTGCAAAATAATTGGTTTGCAGCCCAGGCTGGACCCTTGTTGCGTTACTTTTACATTGGGTGATGTAGGACTTGGATGTACAAGCGGGGACCAGTTTGGCTGCACTTCTAGGCTGGTCCCCAATTGTGTTATGGTGTACAACAAGGGACCAGTTTAACCACACAGCTGCAAGGCTGGAACTTGCACAGAATGTCTGAACAGGAAAGCACATTTTTCATTCATATTGATCAACTATTTTGATGTGATGTGTGTATTGTTTTATTTGTGAATATTTCAAGAAAAAAAATGGTAGTATATGCATTGAAGAGAAAAGATAAATATAAATCGACTGGATTTTAAACAGGTCCAATGAAAATGTCATGTGTACAAAAGTTTACCCACGATTCCACTCAGTGCCATGCATACATGTGTTACAATTTCTTAAGTGTATACACAAACATTTACCTGTGCAGCATGGAATCATGGTTAAACTTTTATAGGCCTGAGGATGAGCCTAGCATGTTCTAATCCAGCGCATAGAACAATATCAGAAAACTCTGCTGGATTTAACATAAAACATCACTGGCCTTATAAAAAATTATTTTTGTTAGAAAAACAAATTGACATGGCGAGTAACATTTTGTGTCGAATAATTTTAAAAGTTGTTTTGGAACCGTTGTGCTTTTATTTAAGTATTGTTTATGTTTGTTAAACTAAGTGCTGCTCAAAACCAGCAATGTGCACTCTAACTGTAACACTGTTCTTAGTCGTTAAATATTTTTGGTTTAAAAATATTTCAAAAATGTGTAAAATTAATGAAATACCAGTTACCACACCTCCTACTTTGATGAGTCCTGATCATAAGGGAGATAACTGTGATTGCTTTATTATACATATTCAACACTAAATAGAATTAACCACCCATTACGGTATAATGTGTCCATCCATATACGACTATATGCCAACAAAGATATATAAAATATACCGGTTTGTGGTATAAAATATAAGTGTTTATCATGGCAATTTTGGTGTTGTCAAGTCATATATAAAGATTTTATTTCACTTGTTGCAGTTTAAAATATTGTTGTGATGTGTGTATATGTATATAATTTTATATATGTTTGAGAATGGGATATTTTTTAAAATTAATATCAAGCAATAATGATGTAGAAATGTAACCAAGACTTATTACACTTTATCTTTCATTTCCAGTTTGCCCGTTTGGTTCAGGAGTGGTCAAGAGGACCCAGAATTGATACCCTCTATGGTCGTAAGGGGCATCTAATAGGATCTTATAAGTTGAAGTTACAGTAACTCTGTTTCTCCGGTGGTTGTAAAGTTTCTGAATCCATGTCTTATGTTTTTTATATCGTTGTAAATGAAGCTTGGATCCAGAATAATCATATCCATCTTGGCGCCATATAACCTTTATTGTCTTGGTATATGCATTAAAGAGAAAAGATAAATATAGATCATTTGGATTAGCCAGTCTCAAATTACACATTACAGGGAATGGCAACTTTGGATAAAGAATTGGTACATAAACATACATATACATACCAAAAGCTCTTTAAATTATTAATTTCTTTCTTGATAATCTAAGAAATCAAAGCGTTTGACTAACTCTGTTTAAAAGAAACAAAAACGAAAAAAAAAATTGGTGAAATGTACAAATCACAGATTATGCCTATTAGTATGAGAAAAAAGCTGTTTCCAAAGCACATGTAAGTGTAAAGGGACACACGGCAATCTTGACATATTTATCAAGCATGCAAGTTAGCTGCTCTATTTTACTTATCCAGTATTATTTTGACTTAAAACATTAATTATTGCATGTGCTTAAATTGAAGGTAATACAGTTTGAAGTTTCCCATTTTTATTGCCATATAATCAACAATTAGTAATATGCAAAATCAATTCACATTTTTCTTTTAATCATTCAAATAATTATTACATTACATGGTGCGAGTATTAACTTTCATACCCCATCCAACCCCGTCTCCAAGAAGCGAAAACGGGGTTGGCTGGGGTATGAAATAAAACCTTAATTTCGGCTTTAAAAAGTTTGCATATCGTAAAATTAAAACATTAATAGGTAATTTAAACAGGTTACCGTATTTTTTCAGTTAAACATATTTTTTTGTCGAAATATGCGTTATCAAATTCTGCAAATATAATCTTTTCCACCGCTTAATGGAATTATGGCGGGACCACGTAATGAATAATGATTTTCACAAATACAAGTGAATGTTGCAAAACTAATGGAATGCCACAATTTAAAACAAAATCAAGATTGCCGTTTGTCGTTTGTTGGCTTGCTTCTTATTGTCACATGTTCTGCCCAAGTAGATAATCAAGTGTGTAAATGTACAATCTTTTATTCATATCACTATCTGTTTAAATTGAATCGAGCCATTAACTGAACTATGAAATAAATTAAAATACCATTAAATTACTTGAGTTTGTTACATGTTTTATAAACCACTTTGTAGTATTGTCTCATGAGGTTTCTTTGGAGTACCTCGCAAGCAGCATCATAATAGGACCATTGTGGTCCCCAGCCCCAGCTTGTGTTAGTGGGTGATCATGGTGATTATAAGACAATAGACGTTGCTGCAGTTAACCGGTGAGAAGGTTCAGTCTGGAATTTTCATTCCTTTTGTTGCCAGGTAGTATCTTGTGCTAGTGTTTGGTAAAACCTAATTGAAATATGAATCCAGATATTAATGTTATTATAGGAATCACGTACCCAACGTCGCGTCCCGTCACACATTTTTGATACTTGCATATCTCGACTTCTGAATGGATTTTTCCCAACTTCATGTACATGTAACAACTGATGAACTTGTGTCCCTGTACATCACCCATGATTGCCTAATTTATTACAGAATTATGGCCCTTTCGTTTGACTTAAAATTTTCCACTTTAATATTGTATAATGATATGTTAACACATTTTTTCTCAAAAATTTTCGAATTGATTGCTCCCAAACTTAATATACACATAACAACTGATGACCTTATGTCCCTGTACATCACCCATCATTGATTGCCTAATTTATTTTAGAATTATGGCCCTTTGTTTGACTTAAAACTTTCCACTCTAATATTGTATAATAACCTGTTAATACATTTTTTCTCAAACATTTTCGAATTGATTGTTCCCAGACTTCATGTACACATAACAGCTGATGACCTTATGTCCCTGTACATTACCCATCATTGTCCACTTTAATATTGTATAAACTGCCTGTTAATACATTTTTTCTCAAACATTTTTTGATTCCAAAACTTCATGTACACAACAACTGATGACCTTATGTCCCTCTACATTCACCCATCATCGATTGCCTAATTTATTACAGAATTATGGCCCTTTGTTTGAGTTATTTTATACATATATTATTCTTGATTTTGCCCATCATCGGCTAGAGCAAAAAAGCGGGGGTATTCATCACCTTCAGTGATAGTTCTAGTAACATATGTTGATATGTATGTCATTAAGCATCTTGGGTCTTGAATATACAAGGTTAATTTGTACAAAAATGGCTTCAAAAAAGCTTCGCCATTGTCTTTATCCTGTATTATAACAAGAGGGCCTGTGTTACACTGCTGGAAAACATGGCTTTTACAACAGGTGAAAGGTGGGCTCTAGATCAACAAAAACTTTTCGGACGAAGGACAACGCGATATCCCATAAGAGTGCCTGGCCAGAGCTAAACATTTAGCAGGTTTAAGGTACTATTGGCATGTGTTGTTCTTAAGGGAATTTTATGTATATCACTCCAACATCGAAATATTTTCCAGTGATAGCATAATCATTGAGTCTGGATCACAAATAGTGACTAATGCATAAAGTGGATCCAGGGAGTGTAATAAATGCATGCCTTAAACAAAAATAGTGTTTTTTTAACTAGGCAAATGAGGAACAAACCACTGTGTTTGTAAACAGTAAAACATTTAGGTTCATTTGTTTTCATTTATTTTCATGGTATATCATATGAAACTTTCAGACAGACAGACATTATTATATATCATAAAATATAAGTGTTTTTCATTGGTCTAGAAGCAGTCGTGTGTGATTAAATAGTTTCGACCATTCTCATTGGAAATATGCCAACCATTCAATAGTTCATCACGTGACCGTGCAATAGTAAATTTAGCGTGCAATAGTACATCTTTGTCATTAACACGCTTTTTTTAAAAACAGCAAGGCATCACATGACCGTGCAATAGTTGATCTGTGTTAGTGACGTGCTTGTTTAAATGAACAAAGAAATCGGATACATTGTTTACAAGGCTCACACTCTAAATTTTAATTTTATTAGTAAAAATCAAAAGTGTTATATTTTATGATGTAATAAAACAACTATTTAATGCCATAGGAGTCAATGGATTAGACCTATTTATCCTTCTGAGTGACTACTGACCCTTGAAGGATACTACTGTACTTGCCATGCCGCTTCGTGCAATAGTACCCTTCTCTGGTCAGTAGTCACTCCCTCTGATAAATCTAACCATTGACTTCTAAGGAATTAAATAGTTTTATACTATTTATCATACTTGAAATCTTACTTTACAAGATGCAGATAAAGAACGTTAAATTTGGTTTATGGTGTTGTATAATTTGAAGTGTGAATGTTTTACAACCAAAATACATACCTGACGTCATGTAAATATATCATTTTAAAATTTTGCATTTATCACGTACTTGACGTACATAATTTTGGTACTTGAAAATCATCAAAACAATCTTTGACATATTGTATACACAATTCCTTTACTTGACATCCTTTTGTTACCCGACATAATTCGCCATTCTAGTACTTAATATATCATTTCAACATTATATACTTGAGGAGTTTGAAAATGCCTCACTGAAAATAAACCAAGATTATGTCGTAGTTTAAAATCTTATTTCAAAATCAGTTGTGAGTCTAAATCATTTCAGTTTCACTTTATCAAATAAAAGTCACTGACTCCGCATCGTGAATAGGCTATGAGGGCTATCGCAACATAGGTTTAACAGTTACGTGACATAATAATTATTGAAACTTTAATAAAGGAAAAAAGAGATGCAACTCCAGAATTTCCGCTATATAAGTATATATTGCACACTTAATTCCACATAATAACATCGAGAAAACCCAAAATGTTTTGCCCAAAAAGTGTTGCAGCTAGTTATTAAAAGGACAAAACTGTGCTGTTGGAATGTTTTAATCGCTACACTTTGAAACACAAAATGCATAAATGTTGAAGTTTTGCTTTGAACATTGAAGCCACTTCAGAACTGTATTTAATGTAAAGAGATTGCAGAAGTTTAACATCCTAAGTTTGCTCAACTGCCTGAACCAAACGCGTATTAGATCAATGACGAAACTTTGAAGGGATAACATTTGGGGTGTTGTTTTAATACTTTTTTTCGAAAGAAAAGGTCTAATGTAGCCATGTACCATTCGGTTAACAGCAGAATATTGTACATATAATATATAGCGGAAATTCCTTAGCTGAATTTCTCTTTTGCTTTAGTATATATACATTAGGTGTTTTTAAAAGAACTCGAGTATACATACAGCAGAGTATTACTTGACATAAATCATTCAGTACTTGACATAAATCATTCAGTACTTGACATAAATCATTCAGTACTTGATATAAATCATTCAGTACTTGACATAAATCATTCAGTACTTGACATAAATCATTCAGTACTTGACATAAATCATTCAGTACTTGACATAAATCATTCAGTACTTGACATAAATCATTCAGTACTTGACATCTACTGAAGCATTAAGAAATGCAACTAGGGAATTTCTGCTATATAATGTGTATGTATAATATGCGACTGTTAATCGAATGGTGAATAGCTGCGTAAGATCTTTCCTTTTGGGAAAAAAGACCAAACAACACATAACACAGCAAATAGTATTTCGTCAAAGTTTCATTATTGACAGTACGCATTTGGCTCAAGCATGTGAGCAAACTTAGGATGCAACATTTTGCAAACTCTTTAAGTTAAAGTACTGAACTGGCTCAATTTTTCAGAGGAACTTCAACATTTATGAATTTCTTGTTACAAAGTGTACTGTGATTAAAACGCCTACAATGTCACATTTGTGTCCATTCTCTAACTGCAACTTTTTTTAACAAAACGTCTTGAGATTTCTTTGGAATATTATGTGGAATTAAGTATATACAACATATAGCGGAAATTCCTGAGTTGCGTTTCTTTTTCGCTTCAGTATATATCATTTGATTACTAGACAAGTATCATTTCAATAATGGACATATATCATTTCAGTACTGGACTTATAACAATTCGGTGCTTGATTTACATCACACTTGATTCAGTACTGGACATATACCAATTCGGTACTTGATTTACATCACACTTGATGTACTGGACATATACCAATTTGATACTTGATTTACATCACACTTGATTCAGTACTGGACATATACCAATTCATTACTTGATTTACATCACACTTGATGTTCTGGACATATACCAATTCGGTACTTTATTTACATCACACTTTATTCAGTACTGGACATATACCAATTTGGTACTTGATTTACATCACACTTGATACAGTACTGGACATATAACAATTTGGTACTTGATTTACATCACACTTGATTCAGTACTGAACATATACCAATTTGGTACTTGATTTTACATCACACTTGATTCAGTATTGGACACATAACACTTGATTTACATCACACTTGATACAGTACTGGACATATAACAATTTGGTACTTGATTTACATCACACTTGATTCAGTACTGAACATATACCAATTTGGTACTTGATTCTACATCACACTTGATTCATACTGAACATATACCAATTTGGTACTTGATTTACATCACACTTGATACAGTACTGGACATATACCAATTTGGTACTTGATTTGCATCACACTTGATTCAGTACTGAACATATACCAATTTGGTACTTGATTTTACATCACACTTGATTCAGTATTGGACACATAACACTTGATTTACATCACACTTGATACAGTACTGGACATATACCAATTTGGTACTTGATTCTACATCACACTTGATTCAGAACTGGACATATTCCAATTTGGTACTTGATTTTACATCATACTTGATTCAGTACTGGACACATAACACTTGATTTACATCACACTTGATACAGTACTGGACATATACCAATTTTGTACTTGATAATACATCACACTTGATTCAGTACTGAACATATACCAATTTGGTACTTGATTTACATCACACTTGATTCAGTACTGAACATATACCAATTTGGTACTTGATTTACATCACACTTGATTCAGTACTGAACATATACCAATTTGGTACTTGATTTACATCACACTTGATTCAGTACTGAACATATACCAATTTGGTACTTGATTCTACATCACACTTGATTCAGTACTGAACATATACCAATTTGGTACTTGATTTACATCACACTTGATTCAGTATTGGACACATAACACTTCGGTACTTGATTTACATCACACTTGATTCAGTACTGGACTTATACCAATTTGGTACTTGATTTTACATCACACTTGATTCAGTACTGGACATATACCAATTTGGTACTTGATTTTACATCACACTTGATTCAGTACTGGACATATACCAATTTGGTACTTGATTTTACATCACACTTGATTCAGTACTGGACATATACCAATTTGGTACTTGATTTACATCACACTTGATTCAGTACTGGACTTATAACACTTCAGTAACTGACAATGGAATTGAAATAAAGCAACCGCAACACAATAGTGTAATATGTTTAAGTAAGTTTATTATCTGTTCAAGGCATGTAATTAATATAACATGAACAACCATTTGTATTTGGAACAATTAGTGACACTGTTAATTGGATTGTTAATTGGCCTTAACAAAAACATCTAGTTGTCAGATACTGTATCAAATATACACAATCATTCAAAGGTCGCCAGAGGCTCCATTAAAGGCATCAACATAAGGTCAAAATTACAATAAAAATCCAACACATTTTAATTTATAATAAATAATTGTAGTTTGTAGATATTAAAAAAGGCAAAAATGCTTGAAATAATTAGTTATGTTTGTAGCCATGCATTAAACATGAGTAGAATGTAATGCATTTTAATATTTTGTCAATTTCCTTAACAAATTTAATTTTTACAGTTATACTTGTTTAATAAAAACAATTGTTCACATATGGCTGGAATACATGATATAAGGGAGTTAAAGAGTTATGTGTAACCATTATTTTAAGAAACTTATTTTTCCGATAAATCACATCTCCTACAAAATATTCAAGTTAAAACTAATGATATTCCCCATTCTGAACCAGAATCTATGTTACTTGAAACCATTCGGGTTATATGTTAAAGGGAGTACATCTGGCTTTTTCTAGAAGAATATAGCTAATATTTTAAAAATGTTCTAATTAATGATATCCTATCAATCAAAACATGGTATGAGCACCGTGTTGTTTGTCTTAAATTTGAATTCACCATAGATTTTTAACGAAATTGGGCATACTATGCTTAAAATAACCCTGGTGCATAACCCAGGATAGAACATACTACTGTGCAGAATGAACTCCCGGGTCGTGTTTTAGGTCATTCATTATGTTTTGAACCTCTAGAACAGAAAATATCCTAATATGTCAATTTTACGTTGGACCACTAGACCCCGACAAAAGCCTGACGTACTCCCTTTCATTTGAAATTTCTCTACTTAAGTTTGTAACCAACCCGATTCTACTTAAGTTTGTAACCAATCCGATTCTACTTAAGTTTGTAACCAACCCAATTCTACGACGATCAGAAAAACAACAAGACTAGATTAATTTGAAAGCGTCTATATTAATCCATTCATGATTTCAGAACTGAGTAATAATATAAATACAAGAACAGATAATCTGATTATTTAAATATAAATGATGATTAACAGTTCAATTATCTCCCTTTAACTATAAAAACAATATTGGGATTAAAAGTAAATATTTAAGACTATTTACAATAATAATTATTTCTTTAAAATGGACAATTATATCTACATATATTACATCGCGTTGCATAATGACTCATGTAATGCAACCTTTTATCAAGTTAATTAACGCTATTAAAGGAACACGCGGTGATCTTGATCTGTTTAAAACTTGGGGCATTCTTCTAGATTTTCTTTTTAACATAACATTTTTTCAATCATTAATAATAATTGTTAAAATCGTTCAAAGCAAATTGTCTTTACATATTACTAACTATTGATTATTTTGCATCAATAATATATTTAAACATCTGGTAGAATATAAACGAAGACAAATTTAAATCTAAACATTTTATTTAATTATATGCAACCTGGTTTAAAGTCAAAATGATATTTGATTATTGAATCTAGATGCTAATTTTAACGCTTTATACAAACTTCAAGATTGCCGTGTGTGCCTTTAAAGGCTAATGTGTGCAATTAATTCTTTATGTGGTCAGTCAGCGATTTTGATGAATTTTGTATTAGGGTCTGCACATCTACAGATGCAATATATTTATGTTTTAAAAAGCATTTAAACCAGTGCATTCCACCGAAATGCATCAGTGCATTCCACCAAAATGCAATTAAAAGCGTGTATTTTTAACACCGATAAACAAAATGAGAATTTCTAGCACGACATTTAGTTCAATATGGTAAACTTCCTCTCTCTTCCTATTTAATGTAAAATAAGTAACAACCATACTTATGAATTCAAATCATAAACAATACAACCAAACATTTTAAAACAAAAACACAATTTTTAACACTGGCCATGAAAATATATTTTTTAATGTCAAATGGTAAAATTAATACAGATTGGGTCATGTTTGAAAGATTTTTTGTTTTCCCAAGCTTGACAATAATTACCACAACTGGGTGAATAGATAAAATATTACTTTTTTAAACTGGAACAGAAGTTCAACACAAAATAACGGTTTATCAAACAAAAAATACCTGTGTAAAATATTGAAAGAAGAAGGTAAACTGTCGCTACATGTAGTAGTATTTTAGAACGCCAGACAAAAAATATTTAAAAAATGCAAATAACATTTTTGAGTCGGCTTCTTTTCTGGGGTCTATTAAGCTCAGAAAACAAAACAACTTTTTGACATGGCATTGCTAAAAAAATCTTTACCAATGATACGGGCTATGCTAACCAATGACATGGGCTATGCTAACCAATGACACGGGCTATGCTAACCAATGGCACGGGCTATTCTAACCAATGACACGGGTTATGCTAAACAATGACACGGGCTATGCTAACCAATGACACAGGTTATGCTAACCTATGACATGGGCTATTTTAACCGATGACACGGGTTATGCTAACCAATGACATGGGCTATGCTAACCAATGACATGGGCTATGCTTACCAATGACATGGGTTATGCTAACCAATGACATGGGCTATGCTAACCAATGACACGGGCTATGCTAACCAATGACACAGGTTATTCTAACCAATGACATGAGTTATCTTTGCTAAGCCTTTGCGAGCTAACTATACAGTAACAGGATTTGTCAGTAATTTGCAAATTTAAAATGGGATACTATAACTTAATATTCAAGTCAGATACTTCAGTGATGACATATAACATGACATATAACATGACATAAGACATGACATATAACATGACATATGACATGCCAAATAACATGCCCATAAAACTATTATTAATCACCTATTACCATCATAAAAAAAGTATGTAAAAAGCAATTTTTTCAATCATGAATTACCACCTTCTTGCTGTATAGAATAAACATATTTCAAAATTCAAGAAATAAAATTATGCTGGCTAAAATAAAACAGTTCTACTTTCTTTTATTTTGTAACATGTGTGGGATGGAGCAATAAGATGGGCGAGGGGGCGGCAAATTAAAACAAAATGCTACATGTTTATTTGATATAATTAGAGAAAACATGTTCTATTTCAATACAACAATAAATGATTCCTCGATGAAAGACTTCAGCCATCAAGATTCCTTGCTTGAAAGCTATTGTGCGATTTGAGGAATTATAATACGAATTTACGCTATGAAATTAATAATAATTCAATAAAGATTTAAAGGGACACACGACAATCGTGATTCTGCTTGAAAATTAGGTATGATGATAAGGGGCAAAATTGGCTCAATATTGAAATTGTGAATGCCCACATTTTTAATAATTATTTTAGCTACAAATGGACCAAATCATTATTAGAACTCATTAAAAGTAAGTCTGAATGCTCTAAATTAGTTATGAGCTTCACAAACGAGGCCTTTTCTTTCAAAAATGGACATTTTGGTTCATTTTTAGCAGTTTTCACTCAGTTTTTGGTCTTGGAAATATAGAGCACATCTGATTTTTTGATAAAACATGTACTTGATAGGGACACATCATCAGCGAAAAAACTGTGTGTGCTCGGAGGTGTGCTCTGTATTTTTAAGATTAAAAAAGTGCCCAGAAACGTTCAAAATCTACACAATATGACAAAATTACCAAAAATGCCATTTGTTGAGACCCTGTTTAATCTTCTAGATAAATAAAATAAATAAAAGACCTTTTGAATACCGAATATGAACAATTTACTTAGGCATGCACACCAAATTAAAAGTAAAATAATGTCTTTTGTATTTTGAATATTTTGGGGGCCCAACTACCCTCTTATCATACCTTGTCCTTTAATGCTTGATAACACCTTCAAGACTGGCGTGTGTCCCTTTAAATTTGACAGCAAAATGGGTATGCTTAGATAATACTAAATGATAAATAACCTAATATATATACATGATATTGTATTACATCCGAGAAAATATTGAACACTAACAAATCATGACCAGTAAAACCTCCATAACTCACAACCATTACTGTACATTTGATAATAAAAAATTAAGAAAAGAATATATCAAATTTAAAATGAGTTTAAAATTAATGATGACAACCTGAAAATATATTCAAAGTAGAATAGTTGATATTAAACAATGGTTTAACCTTATTTTGTTTGAACAATAAAATGCCATGAACATTTTACTCAAAACAGACAATAAAATAAAACAAATCTATGAATAATGGAATGTAATTTAACTTTATAACATTATATTTATTAATGCGACATTTTCTGTAGCATTAGTGTTTGTCCTATAACACTGCAGTGTTTTTTCTGCAGCATTAGTGTTTGTCCTATAATGCTACAGTGTGTTCTGTAGCATTAGTGTTTGTCCTATAATGTTACAATGTGTCTGGAGCATTAGTGTTTGTCCTATAATGCTACAGTGTGTTCTGTAGCATTAGTGTTTGTCCTATAATGTTACAATGTGTCTGGAGCATTAGTGTTTGTCCTATAATGTTACAGTGTGTTCTGTAGCATTAGTGTTTGTCCTATAATGTTACAGTGTGTTCTGTAGCATTAGTGTTTGTCCTATAATGTTACAGTGTGTTCTGTAGCATTAGTATTTGTCCTATAATGCTACAGTGTGTTCTGTAGCATTAGTGTTTGTCCTATAATGTTACAGTGTGTTCTGTAGCATTAGTGTTTGTCCTATAATGCTAAAGTGTGTTTCTGTAGCATTAGTGTTTGTCCTATAATGCTACAGTGTGTTTCTGTAGCATTAGTGTTTGTCCTATAATGCTACAGTGTGTTTCTTTAGCATTAGTGTTTGTCCTAACACTAATGCTACAGAAACGCACTGAAGCGTGTGTTTCTGTAGCATTAGTGTTTGTCCTATAATGCTACAGTGTTTCTGTAGCATTAGTGTTTGTCCTATAATGCTACAGTGTGTTTCTATAGCATTAGTGTTTGTCCTATAATGTTACAGTGAGTTTCTGTAGTTCTGTGGTTGTCCTACAACACTAAAGGGTATTTGTGCAACACAACCGTGTTTTTTTTAAAACTCTATAACACTAAAAACAGTCTATTAAATAATTTTAAAAATATATTTTAGTTTAGAATTTGCCATATCAGAAAGTCAAAGAACTCATTACTAAATGAGTAATGCAAACACTTAAAAATATCCTTTTCTTCAAAACATGGAACTCAATGTTATACTCAGTGTTATACTCAGAACAGAGTTAATCCTATTTTTTCCATTCATATTTTAAGAGTTTGCAATACTCATTAAGTAATGAGTTTTTTGACTACTTGATATGGCAAATTCTAATCAAAAAATTATTTAAAAAGCTCTTTACAGTGTTTTTCTTATAACACTTTAACACTACAGTGTTTTTCTTATTACAACACTATTGTTTACTTATAACACTTTACTGAACACTACAGCGTTTTACCTAAAACAGAAAGCACTGTTGTTCAAATATCTTTACAACGTCCCAGCTGTACAAAGTAGTCCCGCTACGGTCGCTTCAGTGATCGGCGTCGTTATATATATGGCCACTGGTCATCGAAGAAAATGTTGCCATGGCAACTCTGTGCATTATATTATCTTTCCACAATAATACAGAAAATATAAATAGTTTTGGAATGTTTTAAAATAATCCAAGTTAGCATAAAATAGTAATAATCTATATCCATCACAGATGTTTATCATGTTTTTTAGTAAAATATAACAGAAATCGTCACGAAATAATCTGTTTGCATTAAAACAGCATACTTTAGAATATTTCCTTCCACACTTCCTCCTTAAGGACTTCATCCCCTTGGATGATTGCTTCTCCCACCAAGAGAAGAGATAGCTTCTCCCACCAAGAGAGAGATAGCTTCTCCCACCGAGAGAAGAGATAGCTTCTTCCACCGAGAGAAGAGATAGCTTCTCCCACCAAGAGAGAGATAGCTTCTCCCATGGAGAGAAGAGATAGCTTCTCCCACCAAGAGAGAGATAGCTTCTCCCACCAAGAGAAGAGATAGCCTCTCCCGCCTAGAGAAGAGATACACATCATCACTCCTTTAAATAAATATCCTTCACGTTTTGTTTGACACATTTGTAATCCATCTGCAATTATTCACAATATTGTTCTGTAAATAACAGGCACTTGCTTTGCTCATCAAAGGAAATGGCTCTATAACAACATGTGCTGCAGTCAAACATCTGCAATTACTTCCCTTTAACTAGTAAATATATCACAACACACATGCTCCAGATGTTATTTCAAACACATTTTGAAAAATGATCGCTGAGTAAATTCACAGTTTTTTTAAAACCACAATCTAAAAGTTTTCAGCGTTAAATTTCAAACATGAAAGTTGTCACTTTATCAGCTATGTACAGCAAATCAGTTTTTTGTTTTGTCTTAAGAAATCGTCTTAATTTCCGTCGTCATTTTCTCACAAATGTTCAGATGCAATTATGTCACGTGAAACAGTATTCTGGTGAATGGCAGCCTTTTTAATAGAGCGCTCAATGTTCATCCTATGTCCCACCTGAGTTATTCCGAGGTCGATATAATTGTTTCTTGTTAAACTTAAAAGTTTCTTACCATCTATACAGTTTTGTTGAAAACTGTTTTTGTATTGGCTCATGTTTAGACTGT
Source organism: Cyrtodaria siliqua (assembly GCA_037043455.1). NCBI lineage: Eukaryota > Metazoa > Mollusca > Bivalvia > Adapedonta > Hiatellidae > Cyrtodaria > Cyrtodaria siliqua. Next base: position 72,622 of record JAWPHD010012113.1, read on the forward strand.
CCAGCCAATCGAGAACATCGTTACATAGCCATGATGCTACAGGCTTATCACTGAATATTTTTCCAGATTTTTGGCTACTACTTTTAGTTTCGAATTCTGGGGGAGGAGGAATTAAAGTTACATCGCCATCGTCAAAACCTGGAGGCGGCGGAGCGATTAAATCGTCATAACAATTGTCCTGCCCAATGTCATTTTGATCACCTGACAATGATGAAAGTGTCGATAATGACGACACCACGCTCGCTGTATCGGGGGAAAACGCCGGACTATGTTGGTTACTCATATCAGTTCCGCTATCTGATGAAAAGTTCATGGGTGGAGGAATAATTTCCAATTGCACGACAGTGTTTTCCATACGGCCACCATCCCTGAAACCAGGGGGAGGCGGCGGAACATTAGTGTAATTTCTACTATTGTCATTTTTATTTGCATCTCCGTTCATACTTGATACAGGTTTCACTTTGACTAATCCTTTCGGCGATTGGAATTCTGTATATGACTGATTGATCGTAGTACCGTTTGTTTTAGGTTTCGCAGACACTGGAGGTGAACCTGATTTTTTCTCTATCGGTTTTATTTCAATTGTCTTAGTTCTGAATTTGTCTTTTTCTGGAGTTCCTGCCGTTGAAGAACGAGGAGTTGTGGCTTTTGATTCTGGTGGCGATTTTTGTTTCCTTTGCAACCACTCTTGTCGCTTTTTCTCAGCCAAAGCCAAAAAGTCTGATTGTCCGTTTATATTTTTTTCATTCTTTGACTGCTCCTGATTCTCATTTTCTGAATTCCCAAATACTTGACTTGACACTGTTTTCTCCAGTGGTTCAGGTTTCAGTTTTAAACTTTCTTGTTTCTTAATTTTGACACTACTGGATGATTTTTCAGGCTTTGCGTTCGTTAGAGGCTGAACATTAAACTTGGGTTTAATTTCTGTCATCCCACTTTGCGGGTGAGAGGATGTGCTTACTGTCTTTATTTTAAAACTGAGTTCTGTTGGTTTTGCTTTGTTTTCTTCTTTTATGGGTTTCTCCTTTGTTTCAGTTGGTTTTACAATGTCCTTTCTCTCTGTCACTGATACGTCTTTTTTCTCGAATACTTGTTTCACTATACTGGGTTGCACTGATATGTTTGACTTACTGTCAATGGATTTATTTTCAGTTTTGTTTGATTTTGCACCAGAAATCTGAAATTTTGCAGCTTGTAATTTTTTCGTTTTCTGCAATCTACTTTCAATAGTTTCAACGACTGAGTTATCTGTTTGTTGTTCCAACTGTTCTCTTCTTTTAGCAACTGCAGCCAAAATGGCAGCCTGATTAGTCTCCTTTGCTGTCTGTGGTTTGGACGGTTTTTGTGGAGCCATTTTTGGTCCTTCACCACCCTCCAGTCTTGCTTGCCTTTTGGCAACAGCAGCAGCTATTGCATCTTGAGGAATAGCATTTGTAGACATATAATCAGCTTTGACCTCAGTTTTCTTCTTTGTTATTTCTTCAAAAGATGGCGGTGGCGGAGCCACTGGTGGAGGTGGCGGTGGAGGAGGCGGACCTGAAGATACATATCTTGGTGAAGGCGGAGCATCATCAAAGTCTGGAGGCGGAGTCTGAGGCAGAGGAGGAGGAGTGGCAGAATCCTGAAGGAGTGTTATTTGAGATGTGGGAGGAGTAGGTGCTGATTTTTTTATTGTCTGCTGTCTTGGCGAATCGTTTGGAGGAGATGGTGCAGGGCCATCTGGTCGAGGTGGGATCATTAATCCCTGTGACTGCAGGTTGTATGCATTGCTACTCTTATCTTCGGATGGAATTGTTGAGTGTATTGTATAGCGATTTTTATTTGGGGTTGATGACTGATTTTTATCACCTACAGATATTACTGTAACAGACTGTCTATGTCCTCGTAGAGCAACTTGGTGTTTCTCTTCTCCGCTGTCATTATCATAATCCGGCGCTGGTTCGTAAACCTGTGAGTTTCGTTTTTTCACGCTAGTTTGTGCTTCTGCGGTTATTAACAATTTTGCGTTTGGGTGCTTTTTCAAGAAGCTTGCAGCATTATCTGCAACTTTGTCTTCGGCAAATGAAACACTTGGTTTGTCTCCATCCTCCTCCACTGCGTGTTTTCCAATTACTATGACTCTTGCATCGAATGCACGCTGACGACCTGGTGAATTTAGTGGCTCCTCTGTAAGCTTAGCAGAGGCACCTGGTCTAAAACTAGACTCAAAGGGCGATTCAGATTTCTCGTCAGGTTTTATGTGAATATTAGTACTTGCATAAGGCGAATGTTTGCTGGTTTTTATAGACACAACATCCGCGCCAGAGCCAGGGGGTCTTGGGGCTTGTTTCCTTGGTGATGTGTTTTCTGCTGGGGGAGGGGGTGGTGGTCCGTGAGGTCTAATAGTAATCCCTGTAGGTGACTGTTGGACATTTATCACAACTGAACCTGACGAGCTTTTATTAACCCCTGGCACTGCGTATACATTCTTGTGTGAACTGGGGACAGTCGGTGTTGCATAGATAATGTCATTTCTGGCCTTGGTATTTTGGTCTAGTAAATTTGGGGTGCTTCTCGAGCGCTCCAGATTAGACTGTCCTGAACTGCTGGAATCCTGTAAGCCAATGTTTTCCAGTTCCACACACGAGACCCGCTTTGCAGCTGTTCTACTTCGGATAGAAGCGGTTTTCTTTTCCTCTGAAACCTTTTTCTCTAGAATGGCCTGATCGAGTGATTCTGAAAATCAAACAAACACAAATTTAGAAATTAAACTGTACAAGTCAGATCTAAAATGACATGAGTTTTTTATAAGAATGATAATGAAATGGAAGCTATTCATAATTACCTAAAATCTATTGAATCAACTAATAAAATCAGTAAGAATAAAACGAAATCTGACATATGTGAATGCAACACTGGGTCAAAAATGTCATGGATTTTATCCTGGGTATTTAAAAAAAAAGAAAAAAGACAAAAATGGTTTGCACACTTTTCTTGGATGGAATCAAGATGATGAAAGGGAGGATTCAATTTCTAAAGAGATAATTTATTTTCTATATACCATTACCAATAGAACTCTTATTAAACATTAGCAGAAGTTCATTTTTCAAACATATTTTAAATGAAGATGCCAATGCAAGAAATGCTGAAAATGTTGAAATACTTATAATCGGTCTGCATGAATACTACACACACAATGCCATATGGAAAACATTACTAGGTCCGAGTATTAACTCCCATACCCCATCCAACCCCTTCTCCAAGAAGCGAAAACGGGGTGGCTGGGGTATGAAATAAAAACTTAATTTCAGCTTAAAAAGTTTGCATATTGTAAAATTAAAATATTTAATAGATAATTTTAACAGGTTATCGCATTTTTCAGTAAAAAATGTTTTTAAACGTGTTTTATTGTCGAAATATCCATTATAAAAAGCTTTCCCATTGCTTAATGGAATTAAGGTGGGACCATGTAATGGGTACTACAGGCATATACCAGATGCTAATAAACTGACCTGATCATACACTCCAGTGCACATATATTACCATGCTTCATTGCTGGTTATCTTATATTTAGCATCTATTGCCTCGGGAAATAGGTTACATACCTCTTTATGCATTTCAGTTAACTTTATTCTATCCCTTAGAGCCATGTACAAAGCTAAATAACCCGACATGATTAATAAATAAAATTAACTCAAAAATGTGTTTCTTAGTGTACGACATCGCGAAATATTAAATAGCAGTCTATGTGAATTTAACATGGGGGATTGACAGGAGGCATAATAAAATAACTTCAACGACTGGATTTGATTTGAAGTCAGAATAGGGAGATGTCAACATGATGTTATGATGTTTTCATGTAAGATAAAGTTTTCTTGCATACCCGACAAGGATATCCACCATTTTACCGGGGCTAGATATTTCCATCTCACCCTAGGGTCGAGATAAAATTCACGCGCGCTAACATCCAGTATGCCGGAAACGTGCAAAACGTTAGTAGCTGGCGACGACAACGCACAACATGTCTCTGATATGCAAGAAAAAGAATCTATCATGGGTATTCGGTTCAGAAGAGAATTCCAACCCTCGGTATAAGTGTTGTAATAAAAACACGTATACCTCGGGTTGGAATTCCCTATCTTCACCGGATACCACCGGATACCCATGAAAGATTCTTATAATCTTACATGAGAAAAACACCTATCTCATATGACTAAAAAATTGGAGAAAAAATTAACCTCTATGCCTCACTAAAGCAGTATGAGGTTCGACAGACTCATAACACGTGCGATTAATAACTGCACGGGTAACACCAGTAACAAGCACTTTTCTCATGCATTTCATGTTCAGGAAATTTAGAGACTTACCCATGACTGCTAGTTCCTCACTCACTGCCTGACCTTCTGATCGAGACATGGAGAGTGATGTCCTGGGGTCCCTCTGGGGTGGGGCAGGGGCTGAAAATAATGAAACATAGTATAAAGTGTTAAACAATTAATTACAAATGATAAATATGTACTTCAATATATTTTAGTGTTTACACTACTTTTTAAACCAATCAGATGGCTCAGAATTTCAAATACTTGCACCATTTATTCATGAGGATTTTACTACCAGCGCTCTTTATGGTTTAGAGTGTGACCTATATAGAGACTATCGATAAAACCTATCATAAACACTAAGCCGGATAGAGTCTATGAAGAGAAATCTTCACCACTAAGAAACCGCGGTCGGACGCTACGCTCCCTCCCTATTGGTTTCTTAATGGTGAAGATTTCTCTTCATAGCCTCTATCATATACATAGCCACTGAAGAATGCATGCATGATATTCTGATGAGTGAATTTGTAAATGTTAAACAACACAAAAGTTAAACAAAGCATACACAGTCGATAATATAACGGTTATTTAGTACTACATACAATATTGTTTTAAATAAAGGAGAAGTAATATTTCTCAGGAAATAACTTAATGAAACCCAAGAAACTTTAATATTCTCTAGACTGGTGTCCTAAATGAATTCTTTATTTTAATATTCTCTAGACTGGTGTCTCTAGACTGGTGTCCTAAATGAATTCTTTATTTTAAGATGTCCTATCTTTTATAAAATATCTTACTTGCAATAAATCTAAATTTAAAACTATCAAAAATTAAGTAAAATTGTAAACTCCAGTATCTGTTTCTTTAATTGTCAGTTCATTTGCACAAAAGATTTTAACAAAATAAACATTACTGGTTTATTGCGGAAGTTACTCAGTTCAATGTATATTATATTTTATATTTCTTTTTAAAATAGATATGCAGGATGGGATATAATAGACACACAATATTATAAACATAACGTTGAGGTGTATATAAGTAACAACCAATCATTTACAACTGTGTCACTTTAGAAAAAGCTTCAACTTCCTGTTATCTGATTACAACAAATTGAAACTAGTTGCCACTTGACCACAGTGAATTTTAACATAATTGCAATATCTTAATTTAACGCACCCCTCCCACCTATTTGATATGGTCAGCAGTCTACTCAACTTGCAGCCACAATCTTCGAGCTATATTTAGCATGAAAATTAGTTCAGCGTCCCTCTCTCGGTAATAAATTTCCGAATTATGTTGCAGGTCAGTCTCATAATGGGCGACCACATAGACTGGTACCCGGTATGCTGATAAGTCTACTGGTACCAGAAAGCACACTCATGATTGCAGGGTTACATGAAACCGTCTATTAATGAGTACTAATATGGACATGCACTGAGGTCTGAAGAGAATGTGTTTCATAAAATTGTGTTTCC
>JAWPHD010012114.1:0-78389 GCA_037043455.1 Cyrtodaria siliqua
ATATTACTTCAATATTATAGTTTAAAATCAGGACTAAAAGTGATTCTTCATACAGGCTCATCCCTGTAAGGGGGCGTCTCTAAATACATAAATTATGCTTGGATGAACCGCTACACAGCAAGTCAATTCTGCATTATTACCGTTAGCAAAAAAAAAAAAAAGTTCGTTTTCGCTAACGGCTTCAAAAACAAGAGCTGGTCGTGAGAACAGCGCAGCTCGACTATTCAATTTTTAGTGAGTAATAAAAATTTATAGCTAGTATATACCATCAGAAAACAAGGCTACAACAATGTGGGGTGGGGTTGGGAGCACACATAACTATTTGTAAGAATTGACCAAACTACACAGAAATATGTAAAAACAAAAAATAAAATCGAGTTTGAGTGGGGTGCGGGGTGAGGGTGGGAGAGGAGGTAGAGAGGGTGGGGTTGGTATGGTAGGGGGAGGAGGGGGGTGGTGAGGGCAACATATATGTGTAAGAAGCTATGTAATAATTCACCAAAACAACACAAAAATATTGAGGGGGGGGGGGGGGGGGGGGGGGGGGGGGGGGGGGGGGAAGGGTTGCAACATATATTTGTAAGAACTGACAAAAGCAACACAGAAATATTGTAAAAAAAAAAGTTTCAAGTGGGGGTGGGTGTTGGGAGCGGGGTTGGTGCGGGGGGGGGGGGGGGGGGGGTGGGATGTGTAGCAGGGGGTGTAGGGGGGGAGCCCCCACCGATGGGCGGGAGGGGGCAACATATATGTTGGGGGGAGAGGCGGGTGTAGGGGGTGGGGGGGGGTAGAGGGGGTGGAGGGGCGGGGGGGGCAACATATATGTGTAAAAATTACAAAAGCAATGTTCAGCAAGATATAGCAAAAAAAAAAGTTTCAAGTGGGGTGTGGGTGTGGGGGAGAGGCGGGAAGTGGGTTAGGGGCGGGGGGAGGGGGGGCAAAATATATGTGTACTAGTGCGATTGAACTAAAACAACAAAAAAAATATGTAAAACAAAAAAAAAGTTTCAAGTGGGGGGGGAGGGGGTGAGAGCGGGGCTGGGGGCTAGGGGGATGGTGAAGTTTTTGCAACATATATGTGTAAGACATGACCTAAAACAACACAGAAATATGGTAAAAAAAAATAAAAAAAAAAAAAAAGATTTTCAAGGTGGGGATTGGGTGGGGGGGGAGCGGGGGTGGGGATTGTGGGGGGTGGATGGGGGCACATACATGTGTAAAAAATTGAACTAAAACAACAAGAGAAATATGTAAAAAAACAAAAATCAAGTGGGGGGCGTGGTTAGGTGGGGTGTATGATGGGGTGCGAGGCGGGAGGTGGGGGGGTGGGGGGAAGGGTTGCAACGTATATTGTAAGAACTGACAAAAGCAACACCGAAATATGTAAAAAAAATAAAAGGGTTTCAAGTCTGGGGCGGGGTGTGGGTTGGTAGGGTTATGGGGTGAGGGGCAGGGGGGGTGGGTTGGTGGGGGCAGGTGGGGTTGCAACATATATATGTGTAAGAATTGACTAAAGCAACACCAGAAATATTTTAAAAAAATAAAATAAAAAATTCAAGTGTGGGGAATGGTGGGTGGGTGATAGGGTGAGAGGCGGGGGGGGGTGGGGGTTGACGGGGAGGGTTGCAACATATTTGAGTAAGATTGACAAAAAGCTTCACAGAAATATGTAAAAAAAAAACAAATGTATCAAGTCCCTGGGGCGGGTGGGGTGGGTGGAGAGATGATGGGGTGAGAGGCGTGGGGTGGTGGGGGGGGGGGGAGGGGGGGAGGGATGCAACATATATGTGTAGAACTGCAAAAGCAACACAGAAATATTTAAAAAAAAAAGAAAAAGGTTTATAGTCTGGGGGGGGTGGGTTGGGGGGGGGGGGGGGGATGGGGTGAGAGACTTGAGGGGTGTGGGGGCAGGGATGGATTGCACATATATTTGTAAGAATTGACTAAAACAACACAGAAATATGTAAAAAATAAAAATAAAATAAAAATAAATAAAAGGTTGTGGGAGGGTAGTGGGGGCAGGGGTACAGGTGGGGGGAAGGAGGGAGCCCATGACCCAATATGGGGTGAAGTAATAAGATGCATAATGCTATAACAAATCCCCAAACCAAATTATAGATATATACATGCTTAGATGCAAACCTAGATCTGCATTTATTGCACAATTTTATGGGCCATCACAATTTGGGTTCCATGGGAGCCCAGAATTTGCAGATGACAAAATTACTTATCCAACCCTTTACACATACAATAAGAAACCAATTCCAAATTTAGTTCAGCTAGGTGGGGGGGGGTGGGGGGGGCGGGGGTGGAGGTGGGGTGGAGGGCGTGAGGGGGCAACATATATGTTGTAAAAATTGACAAAAGCAACACAGAAGAATATGTAAAAAAAAAAGTTTCAAGAATGGGGGTGGGGTGTGGGGGAGAGGCGGGGAGAGTGGTTAGGGGCGGGGGGAAGGGGGCAAAAATATTATGTGTAAGAATTTGACTAAAACAAAAAAAAAATATTGTAAAAAAAAAAACAAAGTTTCAAGTGGGGGGAGGGGGGAGGGGCGGTGAGAGGGGGGCTGGGCGTGGGGGATGGGAAGTTTGCAACATATATGTGTCAGAAAATGACTAAAACAACACAGAAATATGTAAAAAAAAAAAAAAAAAAAATAGATTTTCCAAGTGGGGATTGGGTTGGGGGGGGGGGGGGGGAGCGGGGGTGGGGAGTGGAGGGTGGATGGGGGCAACATATATTGTGTAAAAATAGACTAAAACAACATAAGAAATATGTTAAAAAAAAAATTTCAAGTGTGGGGCGTGGTAGGGTGGTGGTGATGGGGTGGAGGCGGGAGGTGGGGGGTGGGGGGGGGAAGGGTTGCAACATATATTTGTAAGAACTGACACAAAGCAACACAGAAATATGTATAAAAAAAAAAAAGGTTTTTCAAGTCTGTGGGCGGGGTGTGGGTTGGGGGGTTATGGGGGTGTGAGGGGCAGGGGGGTGGGGTGGTGGGGGCAGGGAGGGGTGCAACATATATGTGTACAGAATTGACTAAAACAACACAGAAATATTTTAAAAAAATAAATAAAAAAATTCAAGGTGTTGGGGCGTGGTGGGTGGGGTGATAGGGTGAGAGGCGGGGGGTGGGGGTTGACGGGGAGGGTTGCTGAACATATTTGGAGTAAGAATTGACAAAAGCTCACAGAAATATGTAAAAAAAAAAATAATTCAAGTGTGGGGCGTGGTGGGTGGGGTGGGGTGATAGGGTGAGAGGCGGGGGTGGGGGTTGACGGGGAGGGGTTGCAACATATTTGAGTAAGAATTGACAAAAGCTCACAGAAAAATTGTATAAAAAAAAAAAAAATGTTTCAAGTCTGGGGGCGGGGTGGGGTGGGAGGTGATGGGGTGAGTGGCGTGGGGTGGTGGGGGCGGGGAGGTTGAACAACATATATGTGTAAGAACTGACAAAAGCAACACAGAAATATGTAAAAACAAAAAAAAAAAGTTTATAGTCTGGGGGGGGGTGGGTTGGGGTGGGGGGGGAGGTGATGGGGTGAGAGACTTGAGGGGTGGTGTGGGCGGGGAGGGTTGCAACATATATATGTAAAGAATTGACTAAAACAACACAGGAAATATGTAAAAATAAGATAAAATAAAAAATAAATTAAAAGGTGTGGGAGGGGAGTGGGGGCAGGGGTACAGGGGGGGGGAGGCGGAGCCCATGACCCAATATGGGTGAAGTAATAAGATGCATAATGCTATAAACAATCCCAAACCAAATTATAGATATATACTATGCTTAGATGCAAACCTAGATCTGCATTTATTGCACATTTTATGGGTCCGAACACAATTTTTTTGGGTTCCATGGGAGCCCAGAATTTGCAGGAAGGACAAATTACTTATCAAACCCTTTACAAACATACTATAAGGAAACCATTCCAAATATTTCGTTCAGCTAGGACAAAAAATGTAAGAGATATATACCTGTAAACAAGCTTACACGCAAAATTTTGATGTGAAACAGACATATTTTGTAGGGGCTATCAGGATTTGGGTTCCATGGGGGCCCAATGGGGTTACAGGACCAAAATTATTTAGCAGCCCTTACGATAATAATCTATCTTGTATAAGGAAGCTAATGGCAAATTGGTTGTGCTAGGGTAAGTAATTGTAAGAGATATAGACTTGTAAACATGCTTACACGCAAATTTGATGTAAAAATGGGACACATTTTATGTGCTATCATAATTTGCGTTTCATGGTAGCACATGGGTCAACAGGAACCAAATTGCTTATAGCAGCCCTTAGATAATGCTACAAGAGCCCATGAACAAATTTGGTTGTGGTTGGATAAGAAATGTAGAGATATAGACTTGTAAACACAGCTTACACGCAAACCTTGATGTGGGACGCCGACGCGACGGGATTACATAAGCTCTCATATTCTATCGGAATGGTCTGAGCTAAAAAAATGGGTAGGTAGGTGTAGGCAAAAAAAAAAAATCATTTTTTTTTTATAATAATGACCTCTATTTTGGTTATGAAAAAACTACTTTTAATATGACAAAAAATACTGGGGAAGGTATTACAGCTTAGATAATACATGGTTATGACCCTTTTTCAATATTGTGGTAATGGGCCCTTTTTCAATATTTGGTAATGTACACTGGGAAACCCCAGGGTCGTGGGTTCAAATCTCACATGCAGGAATATTTATTTTTTATTTTTATCTCCATAAGAAACCTGGTTCATGGGTTCAACTTTTAAAAATTATATTATTTTTTTTTGCAATTAAATAGATAAGATGGGTCTGCGGCTAATAATAGGGTCGGTCCGGTTCAGCGGCGGAACATACACGTTTTCTTTTAAGCCATTACGTTTCCCAATGAGCTGATGACTTTTCCTTTACCCCACTCTAGTCTAGGATCCAATTAAAGCATCCATCATTTCCTGTAATCGACAATCACCTTGTCTTCCAATAAATGGAGCTGCATGGCTGATATGCTCCATCATCCATTATTAGCGATTATTTATAAATTATTGTCTTGAAACCCAACTCTGAAAGTTTGCATTGTCTATTTATAAATTATTGTCAACCCAACTCTGAAATGTTTGCATTGTCGCTAAGCGATTATGACTTCATATTATTCAATGAGGCTAAACAGGTTTTAAAAATATATATGTTTATTAATAATTCAGATGTATTTAATTGCCTATATAAATCTGCCCGGTTTGCCGTGTCAGTAGATATTGATATTTCAGTTAGTTTCAATTTCACCCTCAATAAGGGTGACTGAGGAATACCCTGTGTGAGATATCCATAGAAGTGAAAGTCTATACAAACTCAATTTCATTTCACTGGGATAATGAATCTTCAAAAGCCGTGAATTGAAAAATACATAAAACACCTGAGCCAGGAATGAATGATATATATTTAGCTTGTAAACCGAGGGAAATCTTAAATATTATCAATAGTTTTAAAGTGCAAAAGGCACTCATGAGTTTTAAACAAACTTGCTATATGTCACGTGTATATGTCAGGCTTATTTTTATTTTTTTTAATGTATTTGTAAATAATATTTTTTAATTTCAAAAATATGATAATAATAAAAAAATAATATATATTATGGCATATTTAAATTTATTGTTGACCGAGCATAACATAATTTATCTTGTTTATGGTAAAATACCTAGAACTTATTTAAATTGCTGAACCAGCTGAGCCAGGGTTAGCTAAGGATCAATGATAGATGCATGAATAATCAAAATGTGTGTGCCCGTCAGGTTGGAACACTCTTCCAAAAGTTATTCTGTTAATATTGTTTATTACATATTTTCAAGTTTAAAAGGACATATGGTAAAGTATTTATCAAACATTAAAAGTTAGCTTGCTTTTTTTAATCCAGTATCATTTTGACTTTAAACCTGCTTGCATATATTTTAAATACATTTTTAATTGAATTTTCGTTGTTATACACCATGTAAGTATATTATTGGTGCAATATAACTGACAGTTCAAAATTACGATATTTAACAAAACTTGATGAAAACTGAGATATATTTGTTTTTATAAATAGCTGATGCATGTGTCTTCAAAATACTCGATCAAACTTACGTTATATATTTCACTTAAATAGTTGCAACTTTTATTTGTGGTAAATAATTAGGTAAAAAAAAAATTCATTTTGAGCTACTAGAACTGGCTTGTTCCCACCTAAACACTGCACTTCACTCAACACAATTAAAAACGCTTCATTTTTGATTTTCTGTTATATTTTGTCCACTGGTTATTTGTTCAAATCAAGATTGTACTTTGCATTAGTACACAAGTCTCTTTGCGCCAAAGGTCATTACGTGATCCGAGTATTAACTTATACCCCATCCAACCCCTTCTCCAAGAAGCGAAAACAGGGTTGGCTGGGGTATGAAATAAAACCTTAATTTCGTCTTAGGCTTTCAGCTGAAAAAGTTTGCATATTGTAAAATTAAAACTGTAATTTAAACAGGTTATTGCCTTTTTTCAGTAAATTTTTTTTTAAAACATGTTTTATTGTCGAAATATCCGTTATAAAATTCTTTAAATATAAGCTTTCCCATCGCTTAATTGAATTAAGGCAGAACCATGTAATGTAACATATGGCGACAAACAGCTGCATAAGAGTTGACTGTTCCTCTAATTCTTTCAGTAAAAACACATTTTGCATGAGGACTTCCACCTCTAGAAATTAAAATAAAACAAGCGTTGCATTTTCAAATGTATTGCTTATATGAATGATGAAAATGTCTAGGGTTTGCCATGAAAAATGACAAATGTTGCAATTGTGTCAGAAAGTTTTTCTCAAAAGTTGAAAAAATCAGAAACTCTGGATCAGCCAATGTTAATATCTGCCATATTGCTTTACTTCTAGTCCATTCTATTCTGATATCATTAGTTGCTTGTAAAACAGATTCATTTATTTCAAATAACTTTTACGCTGGTTTGTATTGCTTTCATACTCTGGTTTAATTGCATTGCTGTATTGTACAGGTATAACCTTAGATAGAATTATTAAATGACTATTCTATTCTCTTCTAATATCTATATTATTAATATCACATGATTTTCAAAAGTCGAGATAAATAAACGATTAGGGCCACATATCAGCTTGAAGTGTCACTATAAAGATCAATTTAATATTCTATGACAAACAAGGTAACTGTGGAATGTTTGATGGGCTATATTATATATCTCATACCTCAGGATGGAACTGTGGAATGTTTGATGGGCTATATTATATATCTCATACCTCAGGATGGAACTGTGGAATGTTTGATGGGCTATATTATATATCTCATACCTCAGGATGGAACTGTGGAATGTTTGATGGGCTATATTATATATCTCATACCTCAGGATGCAATAGTTATTGCCACCTTATTGAAGCTATCCAAAATCATATCATTTGTTGGTTTAAAATTAGCCGAGATTTAAAACTGTTCACAGTTTTTATTTCATATTTCAAAGGTGTGTGAGACTATCAGAAGTAGGGCTAACAAATACCATATATGTGTGAGACTATCAGAAGTAGGGCTAACGCATACCATTGAATTGTTGAGAAATACTGCTTATTTTGCATGCATAAATATATATAGTAGAGAGAGGGGGATTTAAAAAGAACTAGATTTGAGACCACCTATTGTTTAGTATTGTTTAAAGACTGACTTCAACCTATTAACTACTGAGCTATTAACTATTGAGCTATTAACTATTGATTACTGAGCTATTCATTATTGATTAAGCTATGAATAAGTTTTGAAGTCTTCACCCAGCAGGGTGCTAGAGTAATTAATGAGTTGAGTTACCCCGGAGCAACTAAAACAAGACGATCAAGGGTAGTAAGTTATATAATAATGTACTTTCCCCAATATATAATTTGATAATACACATACCTAGCAGCACTGTTTTTAAGATCCCTGAGATAGCCAGTTAAGTCCCCGCCCGGCTGGACCGTGGTGTCAACACTTGGGTCTTTAATTCCCTGCTGTCTGCCACCCACACTGTGCAGAAACTTCAGAAATGCTTTATTTTTGGCATCAGAAATGCTGGCGTGATCGTGATCAAACTCCTGAAAACAAATGAGATGCATTTAATATGTTGAAATAATTACTAAAAATGTTTATAGAATCACAAATAATCTCATTCAGAACCATCTGAATAGTTGTAGAACTCGATGTTAACAATTTTTTTACTGATATAGTGTTGTTAATTAAAATGGCTAATTGATAATACCGTTATTATTTAATATTCTTCTTTTTATATATATATAGATAATGTATAAACTGGGAGATTAATACTGTGGCAATTTAATTCAGAGATTTTAACCAAGTGATTCTACTTTAAAGGGACTAACGGGAATCCTGATTTTGTAAAAACTCACGGCGTCCCGTTAGTTTTTCTACATTTGCATTTTTTTGCATTTGTTCAATCATTAATATTAATTATAAGGGTAGGGCAAAGCAAACAGTTTTTGCATATTATTAACTGTTGATTATCTTGCACCAACAATATAATTAAACACATGGTAGAATCAGACGAAAAAATTAAAAATTAAATTTAATTATTCACAAGCAGGTTGTAAGACAAAATGATACTGTGTAATTAAATGGAGACACTAACTTCCAGATTGTCGTGTGTCCCTTTAAGTGTGGAAAACTATTTTATCAAGTCAAGAACGCAATAACCAGTATTTATTAACCTTTTACTTCCTGTGATAAAAAACTGAAGCAATTGCACAAAGTCTATAGTTGGCCTTTCATGATCACTCACCCTTCAAATTAAGTGACTTTTTAGATTCTACGTTAGATGCACATTTAGAAAAAATAACACACTAAGCCATGGAATCAAAAGTGCATACGAGATTATATGAATGCACAATGTAATATTTATCCTTATATCTTGTAAAACTTTAGAAATGCACAGCTGCGAGAATCTAGGTTTTCCTTAGTTGTAATATATGCTATGGAAGGTATAGAATAAATTATAACCATAAGAGCTATACTATTCTCACGAGTACAGCAAATAAAATGCCCTGAGATTTTTCTTTTGTTCCAGTAAGTTAACTATGTATTTTATTATATTATATATATATATATATGTTGTAAAACTGCTGAAATAAAATATGTTTAAAGGGACACAGGGCAATCTTGATTTTTAAACCTCTCTGTGTCCCGTTTAAGTGTTTCTACATAAATTGCATTTGTTCTATAATTAATATTAATTATAAGACCTGTATTTAAAAAGCAATTTGCTTTTGCATATTACTAACTGTTATATTTCACCAATAATATATTCAAACCTAAGCTTTTTTTTTTATTCTATGTTTTACGAACCTCTTCTCAAAAAATCCCACTTTCAGAAGGATTTTTTTTTTGGAAAAATAGTATCTTTTTATTTCCTCCGCTGCCAATTTACAAAAAAACATTGGAAACCTGCGTGAGTAAATATTAGCATGAACGTGTCGATAGGCAAATACTAAGCACAAACGTATCGACAGACTCATTTATCCAATCAAAATCACTGTTAAAATTATTATAACATATGGACGCATTTCACTGGACAGTGGCATATACAGACAAAATGAACGACTGGTGGCTGAAATTAGGTACGCTATGTTGCTGGCCAAAAACAAACGCATTCATTGCTGGTTAAGATAAGTAAGGACTGCAGCAAATCCATGATCTGCGGGAACAGTTTGGCACAGTTAAGCCAATATGTACACCATGCTCACAGAATGGCAAAGAACCATCCACCAGAAACAAACAAGTCAAGAAAAGCTAATCTGATCATTTGAACTAAACATTGTACAAAACTAAACATTTTACAAACAATCATTTTTGCAAAAAGTGTCTATTAAAAATTGAAAGTTGCAAGATGCTCACAATTTTGTGAAACTGTATTATTGTTTATTCCTAGGATATTGTTCAGAGGTGATTTTATTCAGATGATATTATACTTAAATATTATTTGGCAAGCATAGTTCATCTTCTGATTTTTTAATGGGATCATTTTAATATATATGCCATTTCAAATGAAATCAAATGGAATTTTATTTTTTATTTTTTTCCCCTCCTCCTACGACACCCATAGATCCTGGCCGTTTGTAAAACATAGAATAAAAAAAGGCCCTCTGGTAGAATAAAGAAGAAAAGTTGAAATCACAAAATTGTATTTAAATATACATGTAGTATGTAAGTAGATTTAAAGTCAAAATGATACTGGATTAATACATCGAGAGGCTGATTGTAATGCTTGATAAAGACTTCAAGATTGCCACGTGTCCCTTTAAACCAAATAAAAGCCCTAACCTGATCGCCAAACTGCAGTATGGACATGGCCAATCTGTCCATTGTTCCTAACTTCAAACTCAGGTCTATCAGCTCTTGGCCAGCCGGTCGTTTTATCTGAACATATTTCGTCTGCAGCGACAGATTCTCATCTTCCTCTTCCTCCTCCTCCTCGTCGTCAGGGGCAACATAAAGCTGGAGAGCTCCACGTTTAGTGCTGTACGTTTTTGGTAGGTGCATCGGGTCACTCGTTGGTTCTCGACTACGTTTGGTCAGGTAGGATAGCGAGGTAGATCGACCTGAGTGTGAATTAACGGTGACGCCATGCACGTGTGATTCAGCATCGATCTCCGGAAACGTGTGTTCTCGGTCCTGAATCCAAAATAAATTATTATACTACAAACACATTAATATTGATCAGGCTTTTATTAAACAAATAAAAAAAAGCTTCCTTTTCATTTTTAAACATATCCTACCATTGGTGTCAGCACCATAATGCATTGACCTGATTTTTTACTCTGAGAATGTTCCTTTTTACTCATTCATTTTGAATCTGATGAGTAAATACTCACTGCATTCAACAATTATCTACAGCTCTGATATATGATGTATAGGTTACACTATAGGTTACACAGGAAAGACTGTTTTCATTCCAATCTTTCTTTACCTTTTGTATAATCACTGTATTATGTACAGTTGTATAATGTAACTTGTTTGTATTATTATTATTGGAAATCAAATAATTTATAATGGCCACCCTCCGCAACAATAAATGGGCTCTCTAAAATTTAAATTTATGAAAATAATTATTTATAATCCTTCAAATGGGTCACAACATAAAATTATCATTCAATATATTCTGAGATCATTGAACCTAAAATAAATCTTCTTTGTTTTATGTACCTGACTACTCGCATAATTGTATTTCATAAATATTTCATTCATCATGGAACTGCACTAAGCATGCATGGAAAAGTTGTTATACAGTAGGATGCATAATTAATAGGAAATCTGTAAGATATCAATGAAAGTTAAGTTTGCCAAGTGGCTATTTTAAATATCGCCAAACTGAGTAGAAGAATTGGGTATGCTCGCATAAAATTGAAAAGATGCAGTGAATAAGCATTAAACATACAGTAGTTATTTTCATTGTAGATGTAGAAAATTTAAAGATAATCCATGCATATGTGACATACATGTATATATGTATGGAAATCAGGATTACATGTTGAGTTGTTTAAAGTTTAACAATGATGTGGCTTATGGTGCAGTGTAGTTGTGATATTTATTTTTACTTTAACAATATTCGCCATCAAATTCAAAAATAGCAAAAAACAAACAAATGGGTATGTTATCAGATCAATTATTATTCATGCTGTGTCACTCATAATTCATGCTGATCATGCTGGCAATGTCACTCATAATTCATGCTGCCAATGTCATTCATGCTGACCATGTCACTCATAATTCATACTGTCAATGTCACTCATAATTCATGCTGCCAATGTCACTCATAATTCATGCTGCCAATATCATTCATAATGCATGCTGCCAATGTCACTCATAATTCATGCCACCATGTCACTCATATTCATGCTGTAAATGTCACCCATTCTTCATGTTGCCAATATCACCAATAATTCATGCCACCATGTCACTCATATTCATGCTGTAAATGTCACCCATAATTCATGCTGCCAATGACATGCATACCACGTCATTGACAATTCATGCTGGCAATGTCACTTATAATTCATGCTGGCAATGTTACTGACACTCATAATGTATGCTGCCAATGTCACTCATAATTCATGCTGGCAATGTAACTCACAATTAATGCAGAACATGTCACTCATTCATTCTGACTGTGTCACTCATAATTCAAGCTGACCACAATGCATTTCACTCATAATTAAAGCTAACCAGGTCACTCAAAATTCATGCTGGCCATGTCACTCATAATTCTTGCTGACCATATCACTTATAATTCATGCTGATCATGTCACTCATAATTAATGCCGTGTCACTCATAATTTATACTGATCATGTCATTCATAATTAATGCTGACCATAATGCATGCTGGCAATGTCACTCATTATTCACGCTGACAATGGCACTCGCAATTCAAGCCAACCATGTCACCATAATTCATACTGGCAATGTCTCTCACAATAATCAGGCCCAGGCCCTTCAATAAGGGGGGAAAAGTGATTTTTGAGTTAAGGGGGTTGGTGGGAGGGGGGGGAAATAATGCGTTTTCAAGATATAGGGAACAGTGTATTAGGCAGAAATTAAAGATTTGGGTGTGCAAATATGCAAAAGAGATATAGTTTAGATAAATTGTTTTCTATAAACGTATCCCAAACTTAATAATGTTGAGAAATGTATGTTAAGCAAAAAAAATAAAAAAATACTGACCCCAACAGCTAACGCAGGACAATACCTTTAATGTATGAAATTATTATATGCCGACTGGTACTGTTGGAGACAGGTGATTTTTTTTAAATTGACAGTCGTTATTGACAAGATATTTGTCTCATTCAGAATGAAATTTGTTTTGATTGATTAATTGTTATTGAGATATTAAAGGTATTGTCTACTGGCGCATTAGCTGCTTGGTTCAGTATATATGTTTTTTAGGGGAATTTCTCAGCCAAAGAGGGGGATAAAGTTACTGTAGTCTGTTTTGCTATGGGAAGGGGCTGAATATCGGCCCCTGTTTGTGAAGGAAAACAAGCCCTGTATGCTCACCATGTCACTCATAATTCATGCTGATGAAATAATCACTTATAAATCATGCTGACTGTGTCACTCATAATATATGATGACTTTGTCACTCATCATTTTTGCTGACTGTGTCACTCACAATTTAAGCAAAAAAAAAGTCTGTTTCTGGTCTTTCCCCACAAAATTAGGGTAGAGGGTAGGTCGGTAGGAAAACCTTCTTCTTCTGGTTGTTTTTTTAGAATTAATCCTTATTATACTAAATTCAAATCAAGAACATCACAAGCATGATTTCCTGAACATAGTATATAATACAAGTGTTCCACAACACTTACATGCCTTAAATAAAAAACATTTAAAAAAAAAAAGAAATGTGCCCTAAAACGGTCAGGGTCAGGGCCTTAAAAATAGGGTCGGTCGGAAGACCAGAAACAAACCTTTTTTTTTACTTAACTATTTCACTCATAGAATTCATGCTGACCATGTCATTCATAATTCATGGCGGCAATGTCACTCATAATTCATGCTGACCATGTCACTCATAATTCATGATGATCATGGCACTCTTAATTCATGCCAGCCATGTCATTAATAATTCATCCCGGCCATGTCATTCATAATTCATGCTGGCCATGTCTACCATGTCACTGATAATTCATGCCTACCATGCCACTGATAACTGATGCCTACCATGTCACTGATAATTCATGCTGACCATGTCACTGATAATTCATGCCTACCATGTCACGGATAACTCATGCCTACCATGTCACTGATAATTCATGCTGACCATGTCATTCATAATCCATGCCTACCATGTCACTGATTATTCATGCCTACCATCTCACTCATAATTCATGCCTACCATCTCACTCATAATTCATGCCTACCATGTCACTCATAAGTTATGCTGATATGTCACTCATAATTCATGCCTACCATGTCACTCATAAGTTATGCTGATATGTCACTCTTAATTCATGCCTACTAGGTCACTCATGATTCATGCTGATCATGTCACTCATAAGTAATGCTGACCATGTCACTCATAACTCATGCCAATCATAAAGAAGGATATATAAATATAACTGTAATTTTGGATCAATATTTTTAAAATACATGCCCAATATACATGTATGCACAAGGAATCATTGTAGCAGTTAGACAAGGTTTTCTTGATGAATATATAGAAACATTGAGTTTCTATATTTCCAATCCAAATATAAGAGAGGCAGAATAGGAGAACTTTCTACTACTGAAAGTCCCCACAGGATGCCTCAACATAATTATGTTTATATATATTGGCAGACGTAGCTTCACATTCACAGCCGAGCATTATATCATTTTTGCTAACGAGTTTAATAAATTCAATAATGAATGAAAACAAATGTTAGATTCTATTTATTACATAACTTATAACGTGACATTACGTGTCAGAAAAAGTACATTAACGTGATGTCCATAACGTAATTAACGTTATGTTATACCACTAGTGGAATATCGAAAATTCTGAATGGTGTTGCACTCCCACACCACATGTTATGTGATAAACGGTTTTAATCCCTGTTTCAAATCCAGACATAAAATGCCATGAATAAATTTAGAGCAGAATGATTAGTGTCAAAATATAAATAAGGTGTCTGTTAAGCTTCTATATATAAACAACAAATGCGTTTACAAACTCTAGAAGGCCTGTATAAAGATTCTACATAAATAATAACTAACTCAGGGGAATGTCAACATAAATAATAACTAACTCAGGGGAATGTCACCATAAATAATCACTAACTCAGGGGAATTTCTACATAAATAATAACTAACTCAGGGGAATTTTTACATAAATAATAACTAACTCAGAGGAATTTCTACATAAATAATAACTAACTCAGGGGAATCTACATAAATAATAACTAACTCAGGGAATCTACTTAAATAATAACTAACTCAGGGGATCTACATAAATAATAACTAACTCAGGGGAATTTCTACATAAATAATAACTAACTCAGGGGAATTTCTACATAAATAATAACTAACTCAGGGGAATCTACATAAATAAAAACTAACTCAGGGGATTCTACATAAATAATAACTAACTCAGGGGAATTTCTACATAAATAATAACTAACTCAGGGGAATGTCAACATAAATAATAACTAACTCTGGGGAATTTCTACATAAATAATAACTAACTGAGGGGAATTTCTACATAATAATAACTAACTCAGAGAAATTTCTGCATAAATAATAACTAACTACAGAAATTTCTACATAAATAATAACTAACTCAGGGGAATTTCTACATAAATAATAACTAACTCAGAGGAATTTCTACATAAATAATGACTAACTCAGGGGAATCTACATAAATAATAACTAACTCAGGGGAATCTACATAAATAATAACTTACTCAGGGGATCTACATAAATAATAACTAACTCAGGGGAATTTCTACATAAATAATAACTAACTCAGGGGAATCTACATAAATAATAACTAACTCCGGAGAATCTACATAAATAATAACTAACTCAGGGGATTCTACATAAATAATAACTAACTCGGGGGATTGAGTCTACATAAATAATAACTAACTCAGGAGAATTTCTACATAAATAATAACTAACTCTGGGGAATTTCTACATAAATAATAACTAACTCAGGGGATTCTACATAAATAATAACTAACTCAGGGGATTCTACATAAATAATAACTAACTCAGGGGAATTTTAATGATTTTGTAGCATAACTGCACTATAACCAAGTTATTTCAAAAATCTTATCACATTTTTATACTGGCACAAAGAACTTTTTTTTTATTTTATTTCAAATCTCATTATTTCATAAAAAATCTTCAAATGTTTAATGATATTGGCACAAAGAACTTTAAAAAACATTACGTTTAAAACTGCATGGGACTCAGACATGATAAGATAAACCTGTTTTTATATAATTTCTTTTTGTAGCATATAATGTTGCGTATATTTATTTTCATTTTCCAACATAAGGCTTTATTGATTGTATAGCGTTAAGTGCCTTTCAATATACGATTACACCCCACCTTTACAAAGACAGACATTATCTGGTGACAAAGACGAGAGTAAATCCTAAATGCTATGTCGGACATAGAAATAATAGTATGGGTATTAAATTCACCATTAATACGCCTCCAGTGTAGATCCGTTAAATGAAATTGAAATCTTTCGCTAATCCTTACGTCAATGAAAATTTAAAAGGTTAACATATATACATATGACTTTGTTATACCTTACAGGTAATTGAATAGCCAGTTTTCTTGAGTAAAAGCTATATATGACATATAATTAACAGACAATGCTTACACTGACACCTAGTACTGTTTTGATGACTAACAATTTGTTCTTTTGTTTTATATAAATTAATGTTTTGACAACACTGCCAGTAGAAGAACAAGGTGGGGTGTGGGGGTTGTTGGGATGGGGGTATTGATTGATTGATTGCAGGGCTTCCACTAAGGTTCAAATGTAGGAAGTTCGAACTTCCTGTGTATCAAATTTGGAAGTTCATGGGGAAAATTTAGGAAGTTCCAGTGTTTGGGCATGGCATTCATAGTCTTTGAGTCAGTGAATCCACGTGGTAGTGAGGGAAACAACACATCTAAATTGTGTCTAAAAAGAAAAAAAGGATAATTATAATCATCTATATATTTATAAAAGAAAATATTTGATGACCTCATTATATAAACGGTTTCAAACTAAAAATACTTAATTTCCCTTTGCGTGCCATACCCCACCCACACGTTTTATACAGTAAATTACATTTTGCAAACAGTTTTCAATTTATCAGTCCAGGAAAGCTTTTAAATTGGCATACATTAATGAAAGGTATGTAAAACTGTCAAGTGTAGGAATAAATGTAACAGATTCTTTAATTTATTATCAAAGCAATCGATCGTTTTTGCCAGTGATAATTTCACTTCCGTGTTTAGTCTCCATTTGCGAAGAGTTCTCTCCCCTAGGTTAGAGATTATTAAATATTGTTTGTCGTACTTCGTTTCTATTTGTAACTTTGATAATAACATAGAAAAGTGACACAAAGATATAAAAGAAATAGCCTTAAAAGTATAATCTGTTTGTGTAAGGAGTTTCAACTTTGTGGTTAATAAATATAAATTAAGCAATTTGACGTTCATTTTGTGAAATGCGCGGCTAGGCCAATTATCTAATTAACACTCTCACCGGTCATGCGTGTGACCATTGATAAAAACTGGACAAAACCGGATTTACCTGTCAATTACAGGCTCCACTGAGTTTTAATTGCTTTACAACTTGTTACGTCGGCAGTCTCAAATGAAGTTAGATTAGATGGGCGGGGCTATAATCGGTAATTTACAGATTATTGGACGTCCGTAGTAAACGATCGCGGCGTACTTTGAAGTTTTTGGAAGTACACTGTACGCCTTTGATGTTAATTTTCGCCGTACAACTACGATTTTTGGACGTAATTTACGGCCGTACGCCCATTAACGGAAGCCCTGGATTGATTGATTGATGATTGATTGATTGATTGATTGATTGATTGATTGATTGATTGATTGATTGATTGATTGATTGATTGATTGATTGTACACATTACCATCAATATGTATGGGAACCAACGGCTAGTGGGCTTTAATGAAGATATTAAATATTTCTCATAATATTGTGTTGCACTGGCATATATATTTAGGTCATGTTAAAAACCAGGTTTTTTCACTTTATTAAAATGTGCATGCTGTTCAAAAGAGTTTAAATACAAATTCATTTTTGTCTCAGATAGCAGAACAGTTTGTATGTGAAGTATTTTAAAGAGTATATAATTATATAGACATGCATGCAAGTGTCAACCATCAAATACTGAAGGACCTGCCTTTAACCATTGACAAGCAATGATAACTATAGAAAATATCCCAATATAAAATTACATAGCTTAGAAAACTGAGAGATTATTATATAGTTAAGTAAATATAAGTTGTGAATAAATTATTTCTTGTATAGAGCATTTTTTATAAGAATGGTATTTGAGATATTTGAATGGATTAAAGATATCTCAAAATTTGATAAAGTATGCAAGTAACAGTGAACAAAAAAACAACAACATAGAAATTACACAAAACCAGAAGAATGTAAATCTATTTTCATGTTTTGTTGTTGGTACAATTACATTTTATGTAAAGTAAATCTATTTTCATGTTTTGTGGTTGGTACAATTACATTTTATGTAAAGTCTGATGAAAGATAAAAAGGTCTGTTTTTATAAAGAGAGTGGTAACCTGCCCCACTTGCTCTTTTGACATTTTTTTAATACATCCACAATATTTATCAAACTGTTCTAATTCAACAAAGCCTTATAATCAGGATGTATCCCAAGATTATATATGTGCCTATTAAACACATCTTTTTACCTACACATAATTAAAATACTTGAACTTAAATATGTGTCAAATGAGTTTTGAGTCAATAACTTGTAATTTAATTCAAAATGGTTCAAATGAAGACAATTAAATTGTGCACTGCGATTAGCGATTTTCTTTTTGATCAATTAATTGTGCGCTGATAGAACGATTAATAAATCAGTGAGCGAATGAAACATAACAAATGAATAAAAAATGTTTACCTGATGGTAAGTTAGTTTACACATGAATGATGATGTAAAAAATATATAATAAAAATACATGTTTTGGCTAATATTTGTTGCAGCAAGCATATTTCTGGTGCACTATGATTTTCTTTTTGATGCAATGTTGATGGAATGAGTGATTGAAAAAGAATGAATAAATGATGAATAAAACATTATATACCTTTTGCTCCCCATAGTATGGATCAACAAATCCTGCCGTCCAGGATCCATAGCCCTTACTTAGTCTACTAAACATTGTAATTATTTATTTTATATCCATGTAGAATTTTTTTTTAATTTAAATTTATTACATTTGCGTATAATTCCAATTAGTGAAACTCCATATTATCATAACCAGATTTGTGTCACCTTATTAACAAGCAATTAGCACAACAACCAGATATCGATTAACTCCACAGTAGCTGTCAATCACACGTGCTATGTCAACACTCTATTGAAGTTTTGCCGCTAAACTAAGGACAACAAATACGGACGTTCCCATTTTTAATCAAGGTATTCACTAATCACATAGAAAAGCAGAACTATTTCCATTTAGTTAATTATTAACAAATATACCTTAGGAAATTAAGTACTTAGTTAATTGTGATTGGTACGTATGAATTTTGTGCTCATAATTAATAAATGTGCAAAACTTAATTAATATTGGAAAAGTGTTTATCATAGTAAAAATAATGAGATATTCCAACTTTCACTGTAATTCGCGCATGCGTATAGACCCGCACCTGCAGTTTCCGCTAAAAATACACATTAGCCATGGTAAGTCGCCGGTGTTTAGCATTTATATATGTTATTTGGCAGTATCATGCCTATATCTTGCAGTCAAATGCTGACAGAACGTTCAGGTTGACATCAAACTTGTGCAACAGTAGCTTTGTTTCCTTATTTCAAGCAAAATTGCTTCGTTTCCCCTGTAAAACTGCGCCACGTAAGACTTGACGAACTTCCGGTCATGGACTTTCCTATTTTAGTTGAAAATAGCGGCAGCTATGTATACTGTAGTAAAATAATCATCATATTATATCGAATGTATACTTTATTGTCATCTTTCGAGATATATACATAAGCAGCTGACTTTATTTGAGACTTTTCAGTAAGCGCGACTTGCTCGCGGAAACACATGATCTTTGTGCTCTGTAGTTTACATTTTCCTGCTAGCTGGATCAGTGGATGCATGTTTTGTGTGAATCTAGTAGTGTCATTCACAGTTTTGTGCCACCTCTGGGCCTTTATCAGCTTTGTGATTTTACACATCATTAGCAGTGTTCATATAACATATATAGAGGATTTGTAATCGGAGACCAGGGCTCAGGCCTCAGCTGTGCCACTGAGCTTCATCGGTGTAGTCTTGATCCAAACACTTACTCATGCATAGCATAGGATGGGGACATAAACCAGACAGTGTGAACAGTGTATGAGCCTAAGTGATTATGAGAGTCTGTCATCACAGCAATTGTTAACAAAACATTCATGATTGAAATCAATTTGTTAAGTAAGAGTAGGGCAGGTTCCCAGATTCCTATGTATCCATTCAATCTCACTGGGGCATCTTTAGATTACATATAATGTGTTGATGAGCCATTGAACAACTTTCAATTTGCAATGTTTATAATTATATTGGGAACCATCTATTTATACTGCTCCACCCTTTTGAGGAGATTTTTAAAGTTTTTCAAAATTTGAAAAGACAGGCCGACACTGACAGAAGCTTACGGTTAACTGACACATTAACTACAGTAAAGTACAACTAGTTTTATGTGTAATGAATAAAGGAAGTGTGGGGCTTGTCAAGTGGAAGATCATTGGTTAATACTCCAAGTCCAATTAACATGACACTGTTGTTGATGTCAGCGTATATTGACAATAGGTTCTATTATAATACAGTTGCACATGCTTTATTATACTGTTGCACTTGCTATTGTTTGTCGGAGGTATAGTATTGGTTTGATTGGTTAAAATGGATAAGAGATTGACAACTGGTGACATGTTAATTGAGTCTGATCTTTCAATTTCGCGTTTCATAAGTTCAGTGACAATTTCTATTATTTGGCAAAAACATTTTCTCAATCAATCTTATATATATATTTATGAACAACTGAGCGTCAGTTGAGAAATTTCACAGAGGATTAGTTAGGTATACTTTTGCATTATTGTAAGACACTACTTACAACCTGGCATCTCTACAGGAATAACTTTATTTCACCAAATTACTAATTGCGACGAATCAGAGATCAGAGATCAGCAGAGCTTATGCCGTGGTGCGGCGTCCGTCGTCCGTCTGTCCGTCCGTAAACTTTTATTTGTAGCGACTACTCCTCTGAAACTACTGGATGGATATTCATGAAACTTTACAGAAATGTTGCCCATGAAGTCTAGTTGATCCTAGCAAAAAATCATGTTGATGTGAAATCCAAGATGGCCGCCAAATCTAAAAATAGGTTTTTAAAAAACAAGTTTGTAGCGACTACTTCTTGAAAACTCTAAGGGATATTGATATGGGACTTTTTCTAAAATGATCAGCATGACATGATGTTGGTCCTTGTCGAAAATCGTTTTGATTCGACTTTAAACATGGCTGCCAGCGGCCATCTTTGTTTACATAGAATTATATAATGAAAACTTGTAGCGACTACTCCTCTGAAACAACTTGACGGATTTTCATGAAACTTCACACAAATATTGCTCTTGATGTCTAATTGATCTTAGCAAAAATTCAAGATGGCCGCCATGGCTAAAAAACGATTTTTAAAAAATAAGTTTTGTAGCGACTACTTCTTGAAAACTATAAGAGATATTGATATGGGACTTTTTCTAAAATGATCAGCATGACATGATGGTTATCCGGGTCGAACATTATTTTGATTCAATGTTAAATATGGCTGTCAGCGGCCATCTTTGTTTACATAGAGTTATATAATGAAAACTTGTAGCGACTACTCCTCTGAAACTACTTGACGGATTTTCATGAAACTTCACAGGAATGTTGCTCTTGATATCTAATTGATCCTAGCAAAATTTCAGGTTGGCCGGAAATTCAAGATGGCCACCACGGCTAAAAATAGATTTTCAAAAAACAAGTTTGTAGCGACTACTTTTTGAAATCAATATCAATCAGTAGAGCTTCAAGGTCATTGACCTCATGTTCTTTTTTCTCTCCTTATTATATCTCGATGTACATGGAGGATGAGCCTGGCATGTTCATGCCTGTTAGGCGCCATATAACGTTTCATGTGTTGGTGCGCCTTAAAACCCAATTCAATTTTCTTTTTTTTATTATAGAAATTTTTTAACTCTTATACAGGAAAACAGCACACTTTTTACAATTTTGTATGGAACATTCTTTTTGCCACTTAAATAATAATAAAAAAAAAAGTTTGTGTTTCTTAGAAATTCCCCATTGATATGAAAACAACGCAAAATTCCCCTTCCTGAGGGCCCTGGCCCCAGTCCCCTAAAAGCTGACTAGTGCCCTGATATAGGACACATCCAGTCTCCGTTAAGAGATGCATATCTTGCTTCTTTCTTGCAGAATTTTCACCAAACTTTACCAGAATGTTCTTTATATCCATTTAACATCATGTGCAAGATTTCGGTAAAATCTAGGTCATGTCCGGCATGCATCCTCCACTGTTAATGACAAATATTTTAAGTATGTAAGGAACAAATATCTCTTTGCGATTGACATTGGTGTTGGTCAAAACCAAAATCTGGACTACTTATTTCACAATAAGGCACCACATGTAGATGGTGCCCTTCCTGTATTCTCGTAAATGTTTCTTGAGATGAAATTTTTAATTCATTTCTAATTTGCCAAGTACTTTTTCCTGGTTAATGGAACGGCTGCTCAGTTAATGATAATGGCATTGTTTGCATTTTAATAATTACTAGAATAGTACCACTACCAGTCCTGTGATTTGCCAGTCTTTTTTCCTGGTTGATGAAGTAACCAATATAAACTTTGCTGGAAATTATAAAACCATATCGAAAGCATCCTTTGGCAACTTCAAGTTGGGGTGCCAATCTTCAATTGAAGACACGCGGTCTTTAGAATTGTATACCGTGTGAAATATACCCCAGTAACGAGCCCCTCTATGCAGGAAGTAAGTCACGCGCCAGATTAGTGTGAAATGCACATCAGTGTGTAAATCAGTTATTAAGATGGTGTCGCTTTGTATGTCGGTCGGTGTGTCGTAGGTAATATTCTGTTCAATAATTAAAAATCTTGACGCAACACTTGACCTAGTACTGTATCCATATTATCCAATCAAATAACCGATGTATTTTTATCAGCCAATGAAACAACTCCCGTTCACTACCACGTGGTAAAGTGAAACAATGGCGATTCAATCAAACCAATTTGTAAACAAGTAGGGCAATTGAACGATTATGGCAATTTGACGGCGTTGTTTGATGAGCAAAGAGTCTATCGACGCATGTCGCTATCGACGCACGTCGTCGTGAATAGGTGTTAGCTCTACTGATCAGAGATCAGCAGAGCTTATGCCGTGGTGCGGCGTCCGTCTGTCCGTCCGTCTGTCCGTCCGTTAACTTTTTTTTTGTAGCGACTACTCCTCTGAAACTACTGAATAGATTTTCATGAAACTTTACAGAAATGTTGCCCATGAAGTCTAGTTGATCCTAGCAAAAATTCATGTAGATGTGAAATCCAAGATGGCCGCCAAATCTAAAAATAGGTTTTTAAAAAACAAGTTTGTAGCGACTACTTCTTGAAAACTCTAAGGGATATTGCTATGGGACTTTTTCTAAAATGATCAGCATGACATGATGTTGGTCCTTGTCGAAAATCGTTTTGATTCGACGTTAAACATGGCTGCCAGCGGCCATCTTTGTTTACATAGAGTTATATAATGAAAACTTGTAGCGACTACTCCTCTGAAACTACTTGACGGATTTTCATGAAACTTCACAGGAATGTTGCTCTTGATGTCTAATTAATCCTAGCAAAATTTCAGGTCGGCCGGAAATTCAAGATGGCCGCCACGGCTAAAAATAGATTTTTAAAAAAATAAGTTTGTAGCGACTACTTCTTGAAAACTATAAGAGATATTGATATGGGACTTTTTCTAAAATTATCAGCATGACATGATGGTTATCCGAGTCGAACATTATTTTGATTCGACGTTAAACATGGCTGCCAGTGGCCATCTTTGTTTACATAGAGTTATATAATGATAACTTGTAGCGACTACTCCTCTGAAAATACTTGACGGATTTTCATGAAACTTCACACGAATGTTGCTCTTGATGTCTAATTGATCCTTGCAAAATTTCAGGTCGGCCGGAAATTCAAGATGGCCTCCATGGCTAAAAATAGATTTTCAAAATACAAGTTTGTAACGACTACTTCTTGAAAACTATAAGTGATATTGATATGGGACTTTTTCTAAAATGATCAGCATGACATGATGGTTATTCAAGTCGAACATTATTTTGATTCGACGTTAAACATGGCTGCCAGTGGCCATGTATGTTTACATAAGAGTTATATAATGATAACTTGTAGCGACTACTCCTCTGAAACTACTTGACGGATTTTCATGAAACTTCACACGAATGTTGCTCTTGATGTCTAATTGATCTTAGCAAAATTTCAGGTCGGCCGGAAATTCAAGATGGCCGCCATGGTTAAAAATAGATTTTTAAAAAATAAGTTTGTAGCGACTACTTCTTGAAAACTATAAGAGATATTGATATGGGACTTTTTCTAAAATGATCAGCATGACATGATGTTGGTCCTCGTCGAAAATCGTTTTGATTCGGCGTTAAACATGGCTGTCAGTGGCCATCTTTGTTTACATAGAGTTATATAATGAAAACTTGTAGCGACTACTCCTCTGAAACTACTTGACGGATTTTCATGAAACTTCACAGGAATGTTGCTCTTGATGTCTAATTGATCCTAGCAAAATTTCAGGTCGGCCGGAAATTCAAGATGGCCACCACGGCTAAAAATAGATTTTCAAAAAACCAGTTTGTAGCGACTACTTCCTGAAATCAAAATCAATCAGTAGAGCTTCAAGGTCATTGACCTCTTGTTTCAAAATGCCATGTTTGTTTTGAATGAATCCGAGATCAATGACGCAATGGCGTGTTTTTGTTTTGAACTTCAAGTTTGCCATTGTATCCTAGATGTGCTTCGACCTTGGCTAATTTCGATAATTATTCGAAGAATTGCAATTTGGCATCTCAAAAGATATTAACAGAAAAACAACTACAGTACCAGTCAGATTTAGGCATAAACCGTGCTAATAATTTCCAACACATAATATTTATCTACATGAATAATATAACGAAAGTGAAAGTAGGAAAAAAGTTCTGTTTGACCTAATGCATCATTCTTTTTATCTGGTGTAGTCTATAACAAAAGTAAAAGTAGAAAAAGTTTTGTTCAACCTAATGCATCTTATTTTTTTGTTATCTGCCTGCCCTTTTGTTATTACGGCACTAGGAGCAAGCATCTTGTACATCTTAATTCCATAGGCATTAGAGTCTACCAATTTGGTACCAGGGACAGGGTCATCAGGGATGTTATATCCTCGGGGTATCCCCACTGACACCCCACTCCCCCTCTCCCACCGGTGGAGGAAAACACTGATATGTGCATAATGGTAACAACCTATAGCTCTGATCCTTCATAATTTAAGTCATTAATTTTACAACGAAATTATGTAAAAAATTATGACAAAAAAAACATTGAGAGAAAAGGATTTAACTTAGCATGCGGTCTCGACGTAGCTTAATTTTGGGGCAAGTGACTTTTGAAATTGGGGCAAGTGACTTTTGAAATTGGGGCAAGTGACATTTTGGGCAGGGCAAGTGGATTTTGAAAATCTACTTGCCCTGGGCAAGTGGATTTTCAAAATATTTCCAGACCCCTGACTTGGCTGTATTTGTTTTCCCTAAAATCAGATTTAGAAACTGAGGTCTTATTGTCAAAGCTTGAGTAAAGCTATGCACCCTCTTGGGGGTCTTAAATAACCAGGCCATACTTTTGTTATCAAGTAGCAATGATAGTGTATATTTGATGCCCTCATAAAATAAAACATCATAATTAAGCAGAACATGTAGGCTGGAACACTGAAAAAATAAATCCTGCAGGACCAGTCGTTACAAAGTAAAGAATAAATCCTGCAGGACCAGTCGTTACAAAGTAAGAATAAATCCTGCAGCACCAGTCGTTACAAAGTGGAGTATCTTGACATGTTTAACTGTAAATATTTATATTTTCTGAATTTCAGACGATGTCTATAGAGCAGATGGCTCGGTATGTGAGCCCGATCAACCCGGCCGTATTTCCACATCTGACCGTCGTTTTGCTGTGCATTGGCATCTTCTTCATGGCTTGGTTCTTTGTGTATCCTTTGTGAAAATAGTATACCTGGTAAAGCAGGGCTCAGGATTGACACAGGGTTAAGACCTTTCCAGTGCTGGGACCCCCTAATTATTATTTTAATTGTATTTTCGAGTTCTTGTTCAATCTGTACATACAGTGTCATAATATTGCCACTCTGTGTGGATTTGTAACATACTTTGAAGTTTAATTGTAATAGCTTATATATACTGTAAATATACATTAAAATTAAATAGTTTGATTTAATAAATCAATCGTTCATGTGAAGTTTTTATGCCCCGAAGGGAATTGCACCATTTGTCCGTTCGTCCTAAACAATCGTGTTTCAGCCTTGACAGCACTGAAGGGATTTTGCATGAAACTTCAGTGCTCACGAAATAGGATAGCCCTAAGCCCGGGGCCTGTAAAAATATTAATGCTGGGTCTGCCTGTCAGAAATATTTTCCGAGAAAATAAAAATATTAATCACAATGAGAAGGATCATACCTTAAGGTCAAGGTCACACTTGGAGGTCAAAGGTCAAAAAAACTTCAGGGGCATGCGTCATAAAAATTAATACCCCAACACAAAAAACATTTATGTACATACTAACTTACAATATAGCTTGTACACATGATTTTTCCTTAACCAAATGTGCAGTTACGAAGTAACATCTAACAAATTTACGCGAGACATCTTTAAGGAGTTGATAGTATCCCTAGTAGCCTCGTTATTTATGGGGTTTGGAGTTCTGTTCTTACTGCTGTGGGTCGGCATCTTCATTTAGCAGCAAATCCAAAGGTAAGTCTGGCATAGAGGATCTTATATATTATTGATTTTAATAAATGAGTTGGATAAAATTATAGGATACGAAGCTCTCCCGAGTCAATAATACACAGCCAAAAATGTAAGATTTTATTTATCGCATAACACAATTTAATTTTATCAATTTACCTTGTATATTAAAGGGACATACGGCAATCTTGAAGTGTTTGACATGGGTGACTCAATTTATATATCCAGTATCGTGTTTACTTTTAACCTGGTTACTTTTAAATAAATAAAATTTTAAGTATTCACTTTTTCGTCTTCTACTACAAGTTTTAATATATTATTTGTGCAATAATATCAAAATTTAATAATATGCAAATACAATTTGCTTATTACTATTCTTATAATTAATATTAATGATTGAACAAATGTAAGTTATCCAGAAAAACTAGCGGGACGCCATGAGTTAAAAAATAATCAAGCTTTCAAGGTGGCAACTTGTAAGATAAATCATGACACCATTTTGTTGTTATCATGATGTTAGCTACGTTAGGCGGCTAATACGTTCACATGCGACTAACACATTCACCCTACAAATAATGCGACACGTTGAACTAAATTTAACATTACTAACATGCGTTTTATAAAGTAAGTTTCAAATAAGGAAGATATATCATGTAAACAATTGCGATTAAAAGTTTGACTTTACTCGAACACAGTGATTCGGCCCTCATGTGCGCCTGTAAGTCACTGGTGTATTAGAGAAATAAGTCCTGGCTTTATTACACTCCCAGAAGCCATGTTATGTGTCTTCATCTTAAACTTCAATGTATCCGAGATATATACATTAAGGGCCTACATCATTGTAAGATGTATTTAAAAAATGGTGATTAAGGAAAATCTGGACTCATACCTATGAAAACGACAATGACTCTTCTTCTTTTTAATTGAAAAAAAAATGTTGGAAGAGAAACTGGGCCCAGTTTTATGAAACAACTTACGACAATTTTGATCGTAAGTTAATTTCTTAAATTCTTTTCTTTGATTTACAATTCATAAATGAACGCGATTTCATTTCATGTTCTTATACATTTCATATTTCTGCACATAATGCACACAAACTGTCTACATTGAATGCTTATGTGCATAAATATGAACAGTTTAATAAAACGGGGCCCTGATCTCTACACAGAAACAGTGTGTAGACATAGTCTCTTAAGTCGGCCACGAAGCCTTCAATCTTGTTTTCATGATACTTGAATTCAACTCAATCAAAGTTACATGTTTCATAAATTATAACAATCAAAATAACTCTGCATCTTATATTGACACAGTATGCTTAGGAAGATGTAACAAATGTCCTATTGAAGAAAACGCAGTTCACCAATGTATTAATAATATAGTTATACGCTGCTAGTTGGTGGTCCCTTTCACATGCACAACTAGACCATGAGTATACATTGTCAATGATCATTAAACTCAATAAATGACATTGTAATGTTTTGCGTACAACTAGATCTTAAACTGTGTATACTTTTGTCTCTCTGAAATTAACATAACTCTAATGTAATGTAATGTACCGTTTGGCATATAAAAAAAACACTTGCTGAGACAGAAAACAGAAAGCCTAAAAAGCAAAAATGAATAGATATGTTTACATATTGTATGTAAAAGGTTGTACTTCCACAAAACCTACGATAATTAGATGTAGACTCCAAAAGTCATTCAGTCTTAACTTTTATATCAGCTATTTTCTTCTGTTGATAATCTACATGTTCCCATAAAGAAATTCCTATGAACGCGTATATACAATATTTAATATAAATATATGTTTTATGTTTTAATGTCATGTACATTCTCGGTTTGATAGAGTAAGGAATATTTATTTCATAAACAATTTTAAAGAGTTAAAACGCTTCTGTACTTGCAGGTTTTAGCGGGAGAGAGAGAAGAATGGTTGCGGTCACCTCATCTGTCATTCATCAGCTGATGTTGCAATTAGTGGGAGTGTCCTACCAATTAGTGGGCGTGTTCTACCATTTAGTGGGTGTGTTCTACCAATTAGTGGGTCAGTTCCAACCAATTAGGAGGATGTGTGTTCATTGTATGTTTCTTATGAAGTGTCCAGTAAATGTGTATAAATTAATAAATTTATTAATATATTATCTTTTGTTGTGTTTAAACAGCTACTAATCGCTGAACTTTCACAATATTTTTAGCTTGTTTTTTTTTAGCTCTGCTGATCAAAGACTACTTCTCAAAAACCATAAATGATATTAATTTGAAACCTTTACCAAAATGACTAGCACGACATGTAGTTGGTCCTAACCAAAGTTCATTTTGATTGGATGCCAAACATGGCTGCCAGCGGCCATCTTTGTTTACTTAAGAGTTATATAGGAAAAACTTGTGGCGACTACTCCTATGAAACTATCTGATGGAATTTCATGAAACTTGACAGGAATGTTGCTCTTGATGTCTAGTTGATCCTAGCAAAAATTCAGGTCGGCCGGAAATTCAAGATGGCCATCACGGCTAAAAATAGATTTTAAAAATGTGATCTTGTGGCGACTACTTCTGGAAAACCATAAATGATAATGATTTGGAACCTTTACCAAAATGACTGGCTCAACGTGTAGTTGGTCCTAACCAAAGTTCATTTTGATTGGATGTCAAACATGGCCACCAGCGGCCATCTTTGTTTACAGTTATATAGGAAAGGTTTGTGGCGACCACTCCTCTGAAACTACTTGACGGATTTTCATGAAACTTCACAGGAATGTTACACTTGATGTCTAGTTGATCCTAGCAAAAATTCAGGGCGGCCAGAAATTCAAGATGGTAGGCTACCATGGCTAAAAATAGATTTTTTAAAAAACAAATTTGTAGTGACTACTTCTTGAAAACTGTGATATTTGATCAGCATGATATGTTGTTGGTCCCTGTTGAAAATTATTTTAATTCAACATTAAACATGGCTGCTATGGCCATCTTTGTTTACAGTTATATAGTAAACACTTGTAGCGACTACTCCTCTGAAACTACTTACATATTTTCATGAAACTTAGCAGAAATGTTGACCTAGCTATCAAAAACCTATCAGTGGCGCTTCAAGGTCATTGACAGCTTGTTTTTTTTTCACCTGTAAGGTGTATTTTATGATTTATATTCCCAACAACTTTGAGGCAGATTTTCACAAAAATTCACGGGACATACTTTGTTTTGTTTGTTCTAACTAAATTTCAGTAAAAGTAGATTTAAATGTCTAAAGGAAATGTAGTATTCAAGGACCACAGTCAAACTGAAATCCACATAGAAACTTGTAAACAGCAATTACAAGGGTGAGAGACGAGGTATGTGACATCACAGACAAATTTGACGATAGGTCTACTACCTTAAAACAGTTAGTAGCAAAAAAGCAGTTGGTGGTTTAAACCAGGTTGAAGGGTGTACCAAACCTTACTCTTACCCGATTGCCATCCTGATAAAACAGGACAGTGTATAAAATAAATTCATTTTCAAGCTCAACTTTTTCGAGGAAAGAAAACTTGTCACTTAATCGTCATCTTCGTTTCCGGTTTAAAGTTTGTATATAAGCTTTTATTTCCCAAAGTACATGCTAGTAATGCATATGGAAATATTGTGATCACTGCTGCTCTTTAACTTTCATTAGGCTCTTTAGCGCTGGTGATGTCTTGTTGGTTTCTAATGCAGTTCAACAAAGTTTGTGACTACTTTTCTAGAATTAGACCTTTACTTAAGTGGTCTGCACACAAAGGGGGTCTTTAATAAAACTATGTTTATCTAGCATCCAAGATGGCTGCCAGGCTATCTTTGTTTACATATACTTGCACATGAAAATCTTGATTGCCATTTCAAAACTTTTGATCTGATTTTAAGTTTTTCACTGAATCTGGGCTGGTGATGTTAGCTCTACTGGCCAAGGGCCAGCAGAGCTTATGGGATGGCGAGTTGTCTGTCGTCCGTCCGTCCGTCGTTAACTTTTGTCTCGTTAAGACGATAGGGCCTTCATTTTTTATTTGATCTTTACCAAACTTTAACAGGTTGTTAATATCAATGAAAGCTCGGACAAGTTCGTAAACCAGCCAGATCATGCTATATTTTGCCTCAAGACGATAGGGCCTTCATTTTTCCTCCTATCTTTACCAAACTTTACCACATTGTTAATATCAATGAAAGCTCGGACAAGTTCGTAAACCAGCCATATCGGACTAATAACAGCGGAGTTATGGCCCTTGATTTAGTTAAAAATGCTATATTTTTTCTCGTTAAGACGATAGGGGCTTCATTGTTCATCGGATCTTTACCAAACTTTCTCAGATTGTTGATATCAATGAAAGCTTGGACATGTTCGAAAACCATTCATATCGGACAAGTAACAGCGGAGTTATGGCCCTTGATTTAGTTAAAAATGCTATATTTTGCCTCGTTGGGACGATAGGGGCTTCATTGTTTGTTCGATCTTTACCAAACTTTTGTCATATTGTTAATATCGTTGAAAGCTCAAATAAGTTGAAAAACCAGCTATATCGGAACAGTATCAGCGGAGTTATGGCCCTTGATTAAGTTTAAAATGCTATATTTTGCCTCAAGACGATAGGGCCTTCATTTTTCATCCTACCTTTACCAAGCTTAACCACATTGTTAATATCAATGAGAGCTCGGACAAGTTCGTAAACCAGCCATATCGGACTAGTAACAGCGGAGTTATGGCCCTTGATTTAGTTAAAAATGCTATATTTTGCCTCGTTAAGACGATAGGGGCTTCTTTGTTCATCCAATCTTTACCAAACTTTATCAGATTGTTAGAGTCGTTGAAAGCTCAAACAAGTTCGAAAACCAGCCATATCGGACCAGTAACAGCGGAGTTATGGCCCTTGACTTAGTTAAAAATGCTATATTTTGCCTCGTTAAGACGATAAGGGCTTCATTGTTCAACTGATCTTTACCAAACTTTATCAGATTGTTAATATCAATGAAAGCTCAGAAAAGTTCGAAAACCATTCATATGGAACCAGTAACAGCAGAGTCGTGGCCCTTGAGTTAGTTCAAAATGCTTTATTTTGCCTCGTTAAGAAGATAGGGCCTTCATTTTTCATCCTATCTTTACCAAACTTTACCACATTGTTAATATAAATGCAAGCTCAGACAAGTTTGAAAACCAGCCATATCGGACTAGTAACAGCAGAGTTATGGCCCTTGACTTAGTTAAAAATGCTATATTTTGCCTCGTTAAGACGATAGGGGCTTCATTGTTCATCCGATCTTTACCAAACTTGATCAGATTGTTAATATCAATGAAAGCTCGGAAAAATTCGAAAACCATTCATATCTGACAAGTAACAGTGGAGTTATGGCCCTTGATTTAGTTCAAAATGCTATATTTTGCCTCGTTAAGACAATAGGGGCTTCATTGTTCATCCGATCTTTACCAAACTTTATCAGATTGTTAATATCTATGAAAGCTCAGACAAGTTCGAAAACCATTCATATCAGACCAGCAACAGCGGAGTTATGGCCCTTGATTTAGTTCAAAATGCTACATTTTGCCTCGTTAAGACGGTAGGGCCTTTATTTTTCATCCGATCTTTACCAAACTTTATCAGATTGTTAATATCAATGAAAGCTCAGGCAAGTTCGAAAACCATTCATATCAGACCAGCAACAGCGGAGTAATGGCCCTTGATTTAGTTCAAAATGCTATATTTTGCCTCGTTAAGACGATAGGGCCTTCATTTTCCATCTGATCTTTGCCAGACTTTACCAGATTCTTTAGTTGTGGCCCTTGATTTAGTCAAAAAACTGTTTTTCGCCCGAAACTTTCTAAACAAGAGGCCCAAGAGGGCCTGTGGATGCTCTACTGGCTAACATGGCTCTTATAACATTAATGAAGCGAGTGACTGCCATTTACGTTTTTTTGAAAGTTTCGGGCAAAAAACAGCTTTTGAACTAAATCAAGGGCCATAACTAAAGAATCTGTTAAAGTTTGGTAAAGATCAGATGAAAAATGAAGGCCCTACCGTATTAACAAGGCAAAATATAGCATTTTTAACTAAATCAAGAGCCATAACTCCTCTGTTACTGGTCCGACTGGTCCAACATAGAGCTAAAAAAAAAAAAAAGAAAAAAAAAATTATATTAAAAAAAATAATAAAAAAATAGAAAAATAATTTAAAAAAAAGAAAAAATAAATAAAAATAAAAAGTTTGATAACGATCGGATGAAAAATGAAGCCCTATCGTCTTAACTAAATCAAGAGCCATAACTCCGCTGTTACTGGTCCGATATGTTTGGTTTTCAATCTTGTCCAAGCTTTCATTGATATTAACAATCTGATAAAGTTTGGTAAAGATCGGATGAACAATGAAGCCCCTATCGTCTTAACGAGGCAAAATATAGCAATTTTAACTAAATCAAGGGCCATAACTCCGCTGTTACTGGTCCGATATGGCTGGTTTTCATACTTGTTCAAGCTTTCATTGATATTAACAATCTGATAAAGTTTGGTAAAGATCGGATGAACAATGAAGCCCCTATCGTCTTAACGAGGCAAAATATAGCATTTTTAACTAAATCAAGGGCCATAACTCCGCTGTTACTTGTCCGATATGGCTGGTTTTCAAACTTGTTCGAGCTTTCAATGACATTAACAATCTGATAAAGTTTGGTAAAGATCGGATGAACAATGAAGCCCCTATCGTCTTAACGAGGTAAAATATAGCATTTTTAACTAAATCAAGGGCCATAACTCCGCTGTTACTGGTCCGATATGGCCGGTTTTCGAACTTGTTCGAGCTTTCAACAAAATTAACAATCTGATAAAGTTTGGTAAAGATCGGATGAACAATGAAGCCCCCATCGTCTTAACGAGGCAAAATATAGCATTTTTAACTAAATCATGGGCCATAACTCCGCTGTTACTAGTCCGATATGGCTGGTTTTCGAACTTGTCCGATCTTTCATTGATATAAACAATGTGGTTAAGTTTGGTAAAGATAGGATGAAAAACGAAGGCCCTATCATTTTAACGAGGCAAAATATAGCAATAAAGCATTTTTAACTAAATCAAGGGCCATAACTCCGCTGTTACTTGGCCGATCTGGCCGGTCCCAGCTTTCATTGAAATTAACAACCTGTTAAAGTTTTGTAAAGATTGGATGAAAAATGAAGGCCCTATCGTCTTAACGAGACAAAAGTTAACAACGGACGGACGACGGACCGACGACGGACAACTCGGCCAGTAGAGCTAAAAAGTAAATGGCAGTCACTCGCTTCATTGATGTTATAAGAGCCATGTTAGCCACTAGAGCGTCCACAGGCCCTCTTGGGCCTCTTGTTTTTTTTTTTGTACTCGGAACAGATAACAATTATAAAATACTGTTTGTATCAACTTGACTGGTCCAAGATGGTTGCGACTGGTTCACTCTGCTATCTCATTTTTTATACTGCTGCAAACAAAGGTTAGTGAACACGGAAACCAAAGTTGTGCATTTAGTCTGTCCATCAATCTGTAGACTCAACCTAGTCAGCTCTGTAACTCGTAAGCCTTAGAGCCACACTTGTGCAACTTTACAGATTGTCCATGAGACATGACCCATCCTTATAGATTTTGGGAGTCATGGAATAGTAAAAGAAACATCAAAAACTTTTAATTGTATTTTATTTTCATTTGAAATATATGTATATATAACATTTAAATCACTCCATACAAAAAATATGGTTGGTCAGTTGAGTAAAAAAAATGTAGGTTTAGAGAGAACATCACAGGAACAGTAAAATAGACAGAAAAAAACTTCATTTGGTCACTTGATGGTACATCTAATCAACATATCGAGTACAGAAAAACTGCAGGTTTTTGAAATCAACATATCTAGAACAGAAGAACTAGCAGGTTCATATAACGAACGTAACTGGTACAGAAAAACTCACATTCAAAAAATCAACATATTTGGTACATAAAAACTTGCAGGTTGATATATAAACTCGCAAAAAACTCCCATGTGCATAGCTGTCCTTTGATTTGCCGGCTTGAACTATAACATGATTGAGCAAATTATGAGGCCACCTCACAGCCATACTGATTATAAAAGGGAGACAATCGTACAAATATGACATAATAAAAGTCCATACACCTCTTACTGATCTAATTACTTTAGAAAAATTGTGCAATGCGATTTGTTGATGTAAACCAATATGTGACAATGGAGTAATGCATAACTCATTGCAATTTATTCATGTGACGTTAAACTGTAAACAATGTGACATCATTAAGTTTGATTTATTTCAATGTGTTTATTGTTAGTAAAACAGTCAAAAACAATGAGTTGCATTAGAAATGGGTTAAGCTGTATAATGTAGTATTGCCTTTAGCAACACTATGTCATAACTGGTCGCAAATTCTGTTTAAAATAATAACAAAATATGCAACCATTGACCCGTATACTGTCGCAAAATTTAAGTACAGTTAACCATATAGCCCAATTAGATAAGTACATCCGAAAATTACATCCCTTCGGCTTTTGAGATAAGAAAATTGTAATAGTTGGAAATTACAACTCTGCACTGCACGTATAATCTTGAGTAATAATGTTCATACTGAAAAGTACAGTCGCCATTAAAAGCTCTCTAGCTTTTAAGATAACTTTGCTCCCCGGAAGTTGGTAATGACAACCCTGCATTTACTGTTAAAGGGAAGCAAATCATGTTATCAAAATGTGCTATAATTTCTTATAAATATATTTCTACTGTATACGTCTCGTTGCAGTAAATATTATTTTATGTAATTTCGATCATGTTTAATATTTTCATACTTTTTTCCTCTGAGTGGGTCCAATTGATACTTTAAAGTTGTGACGACACAAACTGGTCACTGATTCTGCTATACAGTACACACGTAAATTACATTATCTGTTTAATAGATACATGCAATTTAACACATATCAATTTCACAAATAGTTTAAAAACAACATGTGACAACCAGATTAAATTAAAACTTTTTTTCTGGAATCAATCAACCCTCTCAGATTCTATTTCTCTGAAATGAGTTGGGGCTTTTCCATTTAGACATACTGGCACCACAGGAGAAATGAGTTGGGGCTTTTCCATTTAGACATACTGGCACCACAGGAGAAATGAGTTGGGGCTTTTCCATTTAGACACACTGGGACCACAAGAAGGCAATTTAATATTTTAAACATCTATGGGTGAACCTGATTTTCTGAAATTTGGTTCTTTAAACTCAATTTTGCATCTATGGGTAGGTGTTCAATTTCAAAAGTGCCTTCCTGGAGTGCCATGTACATGTATGTGTTAATGGAACTATTAGCCCTTACACATTCCATAAATTATCAACTGAAATAACATTTACATTACCATAATAGAATTTCAATGTCAGAAATGCAGCATCAAACTATCAATTGAATTGAAGTGGTGTTTTAAGGCGCACCAACACATGAAAAGGTTATATGGCGCCTAAAAGGCATGAACATGCCAGGCTCATCTTCCATGTACATCGAGATAAAATATGGAAAATGGGCCTAGAACCTTCTCACCCTGAACTGCAGAGTTGCTGCAAATTCTATCGTAGAAACTCCATTTACGCTGGAGCCACGTTATTGTTTTTCTGCCACTGCTCTTTTGATGCGAGCGAGATAGAACCTGAAACAATGCAGGGATCATGGTCAAACTATCAAAATTGTTTATGTCGTTAATAATACAAATAATACATCTAATACATACAAATGATATAATAAATGCATATAACAGGTTTCTTAAAAGTGGTACATTAGGCTTTCCCTGGGATTCTACCAGTCTGGCTTAAAATTGACATAATAAAATTTTCTATCTAAAGGGTCCAATACAATGAATGAGCTTGAAAATAACCCTTTACAAGGAAATTAATTGTGTAATGTAATATGTGCTGTCCTAGGTTATACACCAGGGGTAATTTAATTTGAGTCCGATTCCATTCAAAATCTATGGCGAATTGAAATTTGAGTCCGATTCCATTCAAAATCTATGGTAAATTGAAATTCCAATTCCATTCAAAATCTATGGTGAATTGAAATTGGAGTCCGATTCCATTCAAAATCTATGGTGAATTCATTCAAAATCTATGGTGAATTGAAATTTGAGTCAGATTTCATTCAAAATCTACGGTGAATTCCGATGGGGGTTGGGGGATCTTTTTTGTTTTTTTGGCATAAAATGTTTATGGTTGGCCCTTAAAAACGGTGTCGGTCGGAAAACCGGAACCACACATATAATTTTATTTGGACGAGGTAGTAGATAACCCGCATCATTTTGGCATATTACTAATAATGCCCACCTATGAATGTTTTCAATGGGGGCAGCGGCCATACCCTGGCGATTAGACCGGGGTAAATAATAAGAACCCCTCGAACCAAGATAGAGGTATTTGATATTGAATATATTGATAGACCATGGGGAATTAGACATAAATGTTGCTCTTAGGGATGGGAATTAAACAGTCAATTTGTACATTAAATTCTTTCCAATTCCCCTGGGTATGCTCTCGTCCCCTGGTGGGGGAAAATATTGATGGGTGCATAATTACTGAGCAAGTATTATGACATTCATCAACAGTTATAATAAAAACATGGCTGAATAAAAACTATGAATCCATTTGTTTTAATTTCCTTGATCAGTCAGTGGTGAAACAGGTTTAAGTTACTTACTAAATAACTCAAGTTATTTTTTACTCTGAAACTTACTTCCCTTTGGCCACAGGTTCATGTTGAACTCCTTTTATTTTTTAAAAATAACTCGTACAAGGTATATTTAATATTTTCCAATGCACTACACACGTATAAATAACTGGATGTTTCAGAAGGTTGTATCACCATGATCAGTCATCAGCTTATTTCAATGGAAAGTTTGTTGTCTTAACGTTGGGGTC
This sequence comes from Cyrtodaria siliqua, assembly GCA_037043455.1. Lineage (NCBI taxonomy): Eukaryota > Metazoa > Mollusca > Bivalvia > Adapedonta > Hiatellidae > Cyrtodaria > Cyrtodaria siliqua. Next base: position 37,756 of record JAWPHD010012114.1, read on the forward strand.
ACGTTGGTTAGTAGTCATTAAGTAATTATTGCACAGTTGTAAAGTCAAACCAACTAACAACTTGTGGAAAAATAGGAAAGTAAATAAATTGGAACTGAAAATAGGTGAACTTTCCAGAAATAAATGTTATTTTTGCTACTTTCTCCATATTATAATATACTGAACTCATTTTAAGGAGGTTGGCTGGGAAAGGACGTAGTGCTGAGATTTTTTTAAAAGTAATATTAGACTTATTTAGTAAGTAACTTAAATCAGTGACACAACTGACTGTTGATATTTAAATATTGGCATGCCATTTAACGTAAAAATTATATTTAATGAGTAAATCGAGACAATAATTTTAATACTAAATAAATGTTTCAAAATTACATGTACCTTTAAATACACAATACTCATTACAACAACAACAGAACTTAACAAGAAATCACAATTTTTTTTATGTTTGAGCTTTTGGTTATTAAAGGGAATATAGCGACACAGCCACACCATCTTTATTATTGAGAGTTCTGAAAAAAATGAATAAAGGTGAAAGAATTATCAAAATCGGATGATAAACAAGGAAGATATGATCATTTGAAAGTTCTGTTGAAACGGATATGGAAGCCGCCATTTTGAGAGCTATGACATCACAGTTCTAAATGACCTTATATGGAATATTTATAAATATGAAAAATTACTGATTTATAGGAAACAAATAACAGTAACTGTATGAGAAATATGTATACTTAATGCCAATAATGCTTTATATAACCAGTAAAGGATTTTGCATTCAATTGCATTGGTTTCTTTGTTTTAAATAATATTCATAAATATTCCATATATGGTAATTTGGAACTATGACTCATAGTTCAAAAAATGGCGGCTCCCATATCCGTTTTAGAACAACTTTCAAATGGTCATATCTTTTTTGTTTATCATCCGATTTTGATAATTCTTTCACCCTTTTCCAAGTATTTCAGAACTCTATAAATAACAGAGTGTGTTTTGCTGTGTCGCTACATTCCCTTTAAATACAATTGATATGTATTAAAATTTATAAAAAAAAGTATCACAGTGAAAATAAAATTAATAATAAAGGGTAAGGAATAAAAAATAATATCACAGGTAAATCAATGTAACACAAATTCTAAAATAATATCATTAAATTCCATGTAAAAAAGAGCTACAGAGTGTATCCTCTAACTGCAGGTACTAACTGATCAATATGAACGAGTCATGGGTGAGTAGTTTCAATTAGACAAACGTCCAAAAAGTTGGTATACAAGCCAGAAATCGATGCGTAAAATATCACATTTTTATCTAGCCTTTGTACAGGTAACATCAACAAATTTACTTCATAAAAAATATTAGTTGCCCAGAATGGTATTTGAACCAGGGACCTTAAGCTTTTACTAGTTCTTTAATACATGCAGGTATAACCACTACACCATTGATATTTGTTGGTACAGTGGCATTTCTAACACTGAATAGGCATTAGGCAATTAACAAGTTCAGACGCTCTCACAACATTTGCCAACTACTAAATAAATTGAGATTGTAGTCATTGCATTTCAATTTGTGTGCTTTTTCAATTTTTTCCATAAATATGGATATTTCAAACAGTATACTTTTCTTAAATTGACTCGTAAATAGTTTGAAACATTTCATACTAGAGTATTTAAATGCTTTCAGATACAGGGAAACAATAATAAAAGCAGAGGTTAACCAAATGATTGTTAGTGCTTATTTGGCATGTTATCAGTCACTGCACAGACCTAATAATAAACTGCTTTGTTATTGGGTCTGTGGTCCACGCTGTTCCTTAAAATCTAAGTCGCTTATTTAAAGGCCCTTCTATTTCTGAGCTACTATGCGAGTTTTACAACATACAGAAAGAAAACATCATTCTCTTTTCTTAATAAAAACACAAAATAAGAGTCCCAAGAGGGCCTGTGGATGCTCTACTGGCAAGATAAAGTTTATGTATCAGGGGTCGTAACTCAAAAATCATTCAAACGGAACATGGCGATCAAATACGCAACTAGGCTTAGTACTGATCATCCCTGTCAAGTTTCGTTGAAATCCTGCCAGCGATTCAGGAGAACTAGTCTGTACAAAGTTAGAGAATTAAAACCTTTAAGGTGTCATAATTCTGCCAAAATCCATTCAATTGCAACACAACAATGTAATGCGCAACCAGGCTTGATACTGATCCTCCCTGCCAAGATTCGTTGAAATCCGGCAAGGGGATCAGGAGCATTAATTGGGACAAAGTTAAAACCTTTAAAGGGCCATAACTCTGCCAACAATTATTGAACCGGAATATGGCACTGACATGCACAACTAGGTTTGATACTGATCATCCTTGTCAATTTTCGTTGAAATCCGGTCAGGGGTTCAGGAGAACTAGCCCGAAAAATGTTTATATACCAAAAAACCTTAAAAGGGCCATACTATGCCAAACATCTGTTAACCAGTAACGCGATGATGACATGCACAACTAGGCTTGGTGCTAATCATCCCTTCAAAGTTTCATCTGGCACGGGGTTCAGGAGAACTAGTCCAGACAAAAGTTGTGTATTAAAACCTTTAAAGGGCCATACGTCTGCCAAAAATCATTCAACTGGAATACGGCAATGATATGCACAACTAGACCTGGAACTGATCATCTCTAAAAAGTTTTGTATAAATCCGGCCAGGGGTTCAGGAGAACTAGTCAGGACAAAGTTTGTATATTAAAACCTTTAAAGGGCCATAATTCTGCCAAAATCATTCAACCGGAACACGGTGACGATATTTACAACTAGGATCCCTGCAAAGTTTCACTGAAATTCGGCCAAATGAAGGCCCTTTCACCTTCATGAGGCAAAATTCAGCATCTTTTTAACAATCAAGGGCCATAACTCCGCAGTTACTAGTCCGATCTGATTGGTTTTTTTAATTTTCTGAGCTTTCATTGATATTAACAAACTGGTAAAGCTTGGTAAAGATCGTTTGAAAATTGAAGGCCCTATCATCTTAACGAGGCAAAATATAGCATTTTTAACTAAATCAAGGGCCGTAACTCCGCTGTTACTGGTACGATCAGGCTGGTTTACGAACTTGTCTGAGCTTTTATTGATATTAATTAGCAATCTGGTAAAGTTTGGTAAAGATCAGACGAAAAATGAAGGTCCTATCGTCTTAACGAGGCAAAATGTAGCATTTTTAACTAAATCAAGGGTCATAACTCCGCTGTTCCTAGTGCGATCTGCTGTTTTTCGAACTTGCCCGAGCTTTCATCGATATTAACAATCTGGTAAAGATCAGATGAAAACTGAAGGCCCTATCGTCTTAACAAAGTCGACAGACGGACGGACGACGGGCAACTCGCCATCCCATGAGCTCTGCTGGCTCTGCCGGCCTTTGGCCAGTTGAGCTAAAAATGGCAGGTATAAGTAGCCTGACAATTCTCGAATGTTTTATTACAGACATATACAAAAAGGTCACACTGCAAACTTTAAAAAGTTATCAAGCATTACAATTAGCACATAATAGTATTAACTCCAGTGGCATTTTAACTTACAAACTGCTTGCACCTCCATTTATTAATCCATTAATTTGCATATAATTAAATAAATATTACAATAAATCAAACATTAGTAATATGCATCTATAATTTCTTCAACTATTCATATAATTAATAATACTGATTTGCAAAAATGCAAGTGATGTAGGATTTGCAAGTTATGTAGAAAAACTAAACGGGATACTGCAAGTTTCAAAACTAATCAAGATTGCTGTGTGTCCCTTTAAGTAACTACTAGATATCATCTTCTCACAGAGCAGCATTTTAGAACTGACTGTCACGTTACTGATCCTATATTGGACTGATACCCATACATGCCAAATCTCCCGCATTCTCCGGGAGTCTCCCGGATTTGCCTTTGATCTCCCGATCACACGGAAGCCGCTCAAAACCTCCCGGAAATCAATTATTTGCCTAGTATAGTTGATTGTTTCCAATTTGCAATACACAGCATGTATTCAATGAGGTTATAATTGTCGCTTGTCTAATCGGTCAATGCGGGGTTACGATAATGCAACCAACCAATGAAATGGCATCTAGCATCTCGTGGCACAAGACGAGATTTATTGAAAGATGGCCGTGTAAACAAACCAGGCAGGCTCAACAAATTGGACAAATTACGATAATTAACACGTTGTTATGAAAACATTTGAAGTAGGTACATTATTAAATGAAGATTATATGTGCGATGCTGACAATTAGCGTTAACTACACCAATCACCAGGGGTTGATTGCATCAGCTTGTTTTATTCTAAGTTGAGAAGGATTTTGCCGACAATCGCGACATTCGGTAAATTTAACCATGTTTTGTCAATTGTTTTCGGTCTTTATAAATTAAGTGTTAATTGATTTTAGTTGCACTACAGTGCATGTCAGGCCATAAATAGTTTAATTTTAAGCATGTTCTGTCTCAAACTTGTTTCGTCGTACGTACAAGCACCATGTCTAAACGTCTTTTTAATTTGTCCGGAAATACGACGCCGTCGAAAAAGAAGAAATATGAATGCAAGTTCACATTACAAGTTCAATGCTTCTTGGATTACGGAGTTTAAATGTGTCAGAAAAAGTGAAAAGGGGGATAGTTTCGTCTATTGTGTGACATGCAATTCTCATTTGAACATTGCCAGTGGGGGGAAAAATGACATCACAAGACATACCAAAATTATTAAAAATTGATAGTTTATGCATCTACTGTTATTTGTTTTCATCTACTTCATTATCAGTATAATGAAATACAAAATAAAATTATAAAGTAACAGTTGTCAACATTTATATAAAATATTTGAAAAAATGTGACGGTTTCACGGCTTTTTGCAAATCTCCCTGATTTTGATCAAATCTCCCTGATTTGGAAGTCCAATCTCCCTGATGTGATGCCGGAAAATTTGGCATGTATGGATACCAGACTGGTATACAACATTTTGTATCAGTCAGGTACACAACATTCTTTACCATACATTTTATACCAGACTGGTACACAACAGTCTATACCATATACCGTAACATTCTATACTAGACTGGTAAAAAACATTCTATACCAAATTGGAACACAACATTCTATATAAGACTGGTACACAAAATTCTATACCAGACTGGTACACAATATTCTATATTATTATGGTACTTAGTATTCTATATCAGATTGGTACTAAACATTCTATACCAAATTGAAACACAACATTCTATATAAGACTGATACACAACAATCTATACCAGACTGGTACACAACATGGTAAACAACTATATGTGTAAGAGTGGTACACATTATTCTAAATCCGGCTGGTACAGGACAGTTCTGTACTCTGATGACACTGATCAGATCATTTTTCCTGCAGGAGCTTTAGTACATCACCCGTTAGATAATCCTTCAAATTATCTATTGTGCACTGCCAAAGATAATCCTGCAACTCTTTATCTCTGAAAATAAATAAAAGAATTAAAAATCTTGTAAACGGACCAAGAACAAGAGCTGGCCGAGGACAGCTAGGTACTTGACTTTCGAAGCCTTGATCATTTATAGGGAAACTAAGTTGAAAAAGGCGTATAATTCTGCTTTAATAATTGCACAACAGAATTATGTCATTTGTCTCTTTGACTTCTTTTTATGGCAGCGACTACGTGTGAAGTTTCTTTGAATTATTTTACGGGAATTCTGAGTCACAATTCAATAAAGATTTACAGTACAGCTCACGCGAACCCCACATTTTACTCTTTCACGCTGAGCGTGAAATTTACAAATCGCGTACTTACGCAGAGTTTTGATGACAAAACTACTCAGAGTAGGAATCGGCTAAGCGAAAAGCTCTCAGCGTACTTAATCCACGATACTTCGCATAGACAAACTCAGAGTTCACCGATTCGAAACGGTGCAACATTTTATGATTGCAGTCATTTTAATGCATAATTATTCAATAAATTCAGAAAAAATCGAAGCAGAAGGCAATTTGGCTTTTGTTTTTGGAAAAGCGGATGTGGGAAAAATCGAATGCCCGGATTATGTATACTGGGTCACAATAGTTATATGGCGGTTCCTATTACAAGCTTTGTGGCGGCTGAACATGAAATTCAATACTGGAAATTATAATTATATTTTTCATTAATCGTTATTTGTAACACGTTTTTACTAATCAGCTGTTTATTATTAATACATCGATGGGTTCTTTGGTCAGAAACAATCAGAACTAGAAATGTGTCTATAGGACACGGATGCCCCCGGTATAAGTTACTAGAACTATGAATTCGCAAAAAAAAATGAATTCAAAACATGGTCGGTTTCAAAAGTTATTGAGCGGAAAAGGGGCCATAACTCCTTCAGAAATATACCGATGTTGACCTAAATCAAACTTGTACAGTGCGGACCTATGATGCCATTGCGTTCGGACGCTGTGGTTTCTATAGGACCCTATATCTCATTTTGGCCTGTATTTTATAATTACACAGCTACACACCAAATATTATTTATAAACATGGACCCTTTCAAAAGTTATTGAGCGGAAACCAATTTGTCACAGAAAATTGAGTCGAAAAGGGGCCTCAACTCCTGCATAAAATGAGCAAAGTTGACCGAAATCGAACTTGACCTGTATTTTATAATTACACAGCTGCACACCAAATGTTATTTACAAACATAGACCCTTTCAAAAGTTATTGAGCGGAAACCAATTTGTTGTAGAAAATTAAGTCGAAAAGGGGCCACAACTCCTGCATAAAATGAGCAACGTTGACCCCCCGAAATCAAACTTGACCTGTATTGACCTGTATTTTATAATACAAAATGACACACCAAATATGAATTCAAAACATGGATCGTTTCAAAAGTTATTGAGCGGAAACCAATTTGTCACAGAAAATAAAGTCGAAAAGGGGCCACAACTCTTGCATAAAATGAGCAAAGTTGACCGAAATCGAACTTGACCTGTATTTTATAATTACACAGCTACACACCAAATATTATTTACAAACATGGACCCTTTCAAAAGTTATTGAGCGGAAACCAATTTGTTGCAGAAAATTAAGTCGAAAAGGGGCCACAACTCCTGCATAAAATGAGCAACGTTGACCCCCCGAAATCGAACGTGACCTGTATTTTATAATTACACAGCTGCACACCAAATATTATTTACAAACATGGACCCTTTCAAAAGTTATTGAGCGGAAACCAATTTGTTGCAGAAAATTAAGTCAAAAAGGGGCCACAACTCCTGCATAAAATGAGCAACGTTGACCCCCCGAGATTGAACTTGACCTGTATTGAGCTGTATTTTATAATTACAAAATGACACACCAAATATGAATTCAAAACATGGACGTTTCAAAAGTTATTGAGCGGAAACCAATTTGTCACAGAAAATTAAGTCGAAAAGGGGCCACAACTCCTGCATAAAATGAGCAAAGTTGACCGAAATCGAACCTGACCTGTATTTTATAATTACACAGCTGCACACCAAATATTATTTACAAACATGGACCCTTTCAAAAGTTATTGAGCGGAAACCAATTTGTTGCAAAAAATTAAGTCGAAAAGGGGCCACAACTCCTGCATAAAATTGGCAACGTTGACCCCCGAAATCGAACTTGACCTGTATTGACCTGTATTTTATAATTACAAAATGACACACCAAATATGATTTCAAAACATGGATCGTTTCAAAAGTTATTGAGCGGAAACCAATTTATCACAGAAAATTAAGTCGAAAAGGGGCCACAACTCCTGCATAAAATGAGCAAAGTGGACCGAAATCGAACTTGACCTGTATTTTATAATTACACAGCTACACACCAAATATTAATTACAAACATGGACCCTTTCAAAAGTTATTGAGCGGAAACTAATTCGGATGGGATGGACGGAAGGGACGGAAGGGACAGACAGAAGGGACGGACTGACAGGGGTAACACTTAATGCCCCTTTCGGCATTCTCGAATGCCGGGGGCATAAAAAATGAAAAGAATTCCGGGTCATAAACCTGTGGTTAGTGCCACCTTGTTAAAAGGTATACATATGGCCAAGGATTAAGGGTATTTATGTCGTCGAACAACTGTGACTTTTGTACAACAAAAAAGAAAAAAAAACTTGTGATTAAAGGCATTAAACGTTCTATTAAATTAAATGCACTCAGAGTTCAATTTTTGAACTTTTTCTGGCGACTGATTAAAAAAAATTTATTCCCAATCACCGCAGGTGTGCACTCATGGCTAATTGGATTCTGCACGGAGTAATTCAGAGTGTTTGATCACTTCGAGTGACTCGACAATGGCGTAGTTTGACAGTATATACTCCGAGTCCGAACACCGACACCGCATACATTTGTGCGGCACTCGATGCCACCTAACTCGGCGAATCGAGTAAAGTGTGGGGTTCACGTGAGCTGTACTGCAAGTAAAAATGGGAAACCATTGTGCTTACATGTATATGGCCCTTGTCTGCAGGAGCTTCTTTTGTGACAGTGAATACAGGAGTCATTTAAGTCTCACTTAATTTGTTTAAGGAGATTTAGAGATTTGATGAAAATTAGAATATTTTAAAATTCTAAGTTGAAACTAGAAGGGTGTTTCACACTTGTGTCGCCTGCCATGTGCTTATTTCAGCAAGTAAAATCTTTTTTTTAAAGTGTTAAAGTTTTGCAAAGGGGCATGTGCATTGGATAATTGATGAAGAACTGTATAATGTTTCACAACCATAGGTCAATATTTTGCCAAGTTATGAGCTACGTTAGGTTGCAGGTTAAGTTTTATGAAAAGGGGCATAACTCTGCCAAAATAAGTCAGAGTTATGGACATGTGTAACAACATTCCTTTGGTTAAGATGAAGATGTGTGTGAAGTTTCATGAACATAGTTAACATACTTTTCAAGTTATGGCCCGTTATGAGCTTAGTTCCTGTTATGAGCTTAGTTAGATTGAAGGTTAAAGTTTTATGAAAAGAGTCATAACTGCTGAAATAAAGGTCAAGTGTTTGGGCGTAAGTTTGTGACTTTATTACTTGAGAAAAGCTATGATGTCAGTAATGCATGTGAAAGCAGCATAATTTGTTAATATTTTGACCCAAAGAAAGAAACGTGTGATCACAGTGAAATATGGTATGTACACACTATAATGATGATGCTTACCTAGATTCCTTACTGGGCCATCTTGGTTTGTCATGGGGTCTGAGAAAGTAACCCCTACTGCAGCCCTTCAAATTGGGGTCAAAGGCCACATATAAACACGTATCTGCTCCGTCAGTGTCATCCTTAAACCTCCCTGTAAATACAAGCATACTGTTATTACCGTACAAAAGAATTCTGCTCTCAGTGATTAGTTAAGACAATATCTCCTGCTTTAAATCAGCGTATGACATGCTTGGGGTCCTTTCAATGCATTAAAACCAGGAGTGATTTTTGTTGGTACATTGTTTGTACTGACTTAAGATATTCTCTATCACTCAATCCGGGTAAGTTTATATTTTAAACGGAAGAGACCGAGGGATGATTCAGCCTTCATTAGCATATTTATTACACTAGTGTATTATGATATAAATATAGTGACTTTATTACACTGATTAGGACTAATATTTGTATAAAATTAATCTTGTACATTAAACAACAGCAAACGACAACATTACAATTAACCATATCTTCACAATCAAACTACAAACAAACATGAAGGAAAGAAAACAAGCTTATCAAGCTAAAATTGTTAAATAACAAAATCAAAACACCATATTCTGTTATACATAATTATAGTTCTGAGCAATATAGTTGCATGTCATTCTTAGGTGTATATTCCCTCAGCCAAATTACTACATGAACTATTGACCAGGAACGAGGTTAAGCGACTCAATGATGGGGCAAACGTAGAAGTAAGCAGCAACATTGTTTTCAAAAAGCAAGTTAAGTTATAATTGTATTCTTATCATAAAACAATTAGTTCTCGAATGGTCAATGGTAAGATTCATTCACGCTTGGAATTACTAATGGCACACAAACAATACTATTGAGGCTACATCTTGGTCAATAACACCATTTTGGTCGACAGACATTCCTCGGGTGAATATTGACCTCACACACAAAAACGCACACACACACGCCGTAATGTCATAAAGTGAGTGGAAAATAAAAGGCCATCAACACAGACACTTGATCACAGAATAAACTTACTGATATCAGCTACAATGATTCACAAAATAATTAACTACTGGTATAACAGTATTCAGACTAGAAGTTCACAATATTACAACATGTCTTAATATACCGTCTTTTGTTTGTTCTAACATGCATGAAACATGCATGATATAAATCATGCAATCTAATTGGTTGAAATTAAAATTGTTTGTAACTATCAAATAAATAAACCTGTCAAAACATGACAAACAAGAGGTCAATGACCTTGAAGCTCTACTGATAGGTTTTTGATAGCTATTTAGATCAGCATTCCTGTGAAGCTTCATGAAATTCCATCAAGTATTTTCAGAGGAGTAGTCGCCACAAAAAAGTTTACGGACGGACAGAGGGACGGACGCCGCACCATGGCATAAGCTCTGTCGATCTTTGATCAGTAGATCTAAAAATGAATGTATTTAAACCGTCCAAAAAACAATGAAAATATTAAAGTAACTATCCCACCAACAACAGCAAATTTTACAACATGTGTACACCATTTCTAAACCTACTGACAACAAAGTATATAATTATATAACTTGAGAATCCAAACTCTATAGACACCATATAAACGGCTTTAACCAGCCAGGCCAAACCCCAAAACTGGAGCGTCGAATTAAGAGTTACCAACTCATAATTCAATTTACGCATATTCCATCACAGTTATTTTAAGAACCCTTAAATAAACATAAACTTTTAACCGGCATATGACCTGTAATTTTGCTGTTATTTGGAGGGTTAGCTTCTTTAAGAAACAGATTAACCAGTTTTTACTTTTGTGTCGGCAAACTGTTTACCTGCTCTTGTGAACGCTGCCGTTAAAACAAAATTTGCAAATTTGAAAGACAGTTTTTGTTTGTTTGTATGGTATTTTACGTCATTTTCAACACATGTTAGGTTATATATGACGGTCAATTTTTTTGTGGAGGATGCAGACCATCCACTTTTGCTGGGTAGAACCAGTACTGTACACCTCCCGTCATCTGTAAGAGTCGACACTTATTCCCTTACAAGGCGAACTCCCACTGGGATTCAAACCCGCAGCTGTAAGCGGCAAGAAGGTTTACAATACAACGTCGTTAACACCTAGGTCACAGAGACAGTCACTGATATACTGTCGCAAACTTCAATATTCACAATTTCATATATACTCCTCAAAGTAAGATAAGGACCATCCCTTCTTTATTAAAATAAGATTACAGTTTGCATCATCACACAAGTTTAAATACATATTGCACTCCAAAAATGGAAACTGTTTCGTGTTTCTGTATTCTTTAGGAACTTTTTTTTGAAAATTCGGATTTTGAAATTTAAATAAAATGCTTTTTTTCACCCAAAAATGTTATTTCATAACTATTGATTCCTTCACAAACATCTGTCACCTTGTTCTTAAGAATAACTCTACAGATAAGCGTGCAGTGCCAAATATTCAACTAGGTCTTGAAAATTTACTTTATTTTAGATGGGATAAAAAATTAGCTATTTTCAAAACTGTTCGGTGTATGCATTTAAACTGTCAAAGGATAGTCAATTTCCGGGAAAATGAAAATTTCGCATCCATAGTTACATTGGTAGTGATTAAACGTAATGAATAAATTGACAAAACATATTAAAACTTTTAGTATCATTGATTTGAGGCAAATTAATGATTTTTTACAAATTATCAAAAATCTCTGACTCTTTTTAATTAACAGAACAATGTATATCAATGTTTTGTTCTTTCATCTAATGCAGAAGACCTGACTATGTCCAGTTTAATGCAACATTGCTTACACATTCTGTGTAACCGTTGAAAATGGTATGTAGTCAATTTCACTGGCAAGCATATGGAGAAATAGTCTAGCGGTCCTTAACTTATTTTGAGGGGTACATTATTAAAGGTTGTAATATATTCCTTTAATATATTATTTCATCAAAGCTGATTTGTTGTGTTCAATATGAACAGCATAATTCTGTCACACAATAGGAGGAATGAGAAATAATATAAAAAAATCTATTAATTAGCTTTTTATATTTAATTAATTAATTAATAAGCGCTCAAAGCTCACATGCAAATACCTACCCTTCAGGTTGCCTGTGATGTAAAAGAGTCGTAATGATATATAATAATGCTTATTTATAATTTATGTACATATTATGTATACACGGATAGCAGGGTGGAAGCACCTGGGTTCAAGCCGCCGAGCCACTGCGTGATATCAGTGTTTGTCAGGGTAAGACACTTTCCCTTAACTGCGTCCAGGAGGAGATGTAAACCTGACGTCCAGAAGGGGGTGTAAACCTGGCGGTCTCACGTATCCCCTGAGCATGTTGAAGAGCCATAGGAATCTGTTAGTAAGAGTAGAGGAGGTTCTCAGTTTACTGTGTATTCTTCCTCTCTCTCTTGAGTGGCTCGAACAAATGTGTTGAGCCGTATAAACAGCATTCAATTTAAATCTTCGAGACAAATTGGTATCTTAGGAAACATTATACTTTGTGAGTCAAGTGGGTGAAGTAAGTCCACCTCCAAAATCGTAATTAGCATTTATGTATGCACTTTAGTGATTAACAAGCAAATTCTTCTGAATTATGACCAAAGCTCTGGACCAGACAAAAAAGTTGCATCAGACCACAAACTGTGACCTTGAACATATGACCTTGAACTTGATGAGCAACACACATTACTGTGACGATTCATACATAATTTCATCCAATATTTCATGGGGTAAGGCATGACTCTGGCCCCTGACCTTGAATATACTACCCTGAATTTGATGCAGGATACTCTGTCTTGTGATTATACATATACATGTACACATAGTTTCATGCAATATATCATTGGGGTTTAGGAGTTATGGACAGGACACCTCAGGAATGGACAAAATAAAGAACAAACATGCTGAAGATGTACGATTCAAGGTATTTCGGTCAGCCAATCAGAAATGGTCATGGAGATCTTAAATCTAGGTTGGCATCTCTTTCATAGCAGTCGACACGATCGCTGACCAGATCATGCGGCTTACAAAGACCGCGGCGTGGCCTAGTGGTAGAGAGCCCGGATTCAATCTCTGGCCGGGTCATACAAAAGACTTCATAACAAGAGGCCCAAGAGGGCCTGTGGACGCTCTACTGGCTAAACATAAAGTTTATGTATAATATCATTCAACTGGAACATGGCGATGACATACGCAACTGGGCTTGGTACTGATCGTCCTTGCCAAGTTTTGTTGAAATCCAGCCAGACGTTCGGGAGAACTAGGCCGTACAAAGTTTGGTATTAAAACCTTTAAGGAGTCATAACTCTGCCAAAATTCATTCAACCAGAACACGGCAATGATAGGTGCAACTAGGCTTGGTACTGATCATCCCCACCAAGATTCACTGAAATCCGGCAAGGAGTTCAGAAGAGACTAATCTGGACAAAGCTTGTCTATTAAAACCTTTAAAGGGCCATAACTCTGCCAAAAATCATTCAACCGGAATATGGCGATGATATGCACAACTAGGCTTGATACTGATCATCCTTATCAAGTTCAGCTGAAATCCAGCCAGGGGTTCAGGAGAATTAGCCCGGAAAATGTTTGTGCATAAAAAACCTTTAAAGGGCCATAACTCTGCCAAAAATCTGTAAACTGGAACGCAACGATGACAACGATGACATGCACAACTAGGCTTGGTGCTGATCATCCCTGTAAAGTTTCGTTGAAATCTGGCAAGGGGTTCAGGAGAACTAGTCCAGACAAAGTTTGTGTATTAAAACCTTTAAAGGGTCATAACTCTGCCAAAAATCATTCAACCGAAACACAGCGATAATTTCCAAAACTAGACCTTGAACTGATCATCCCTAAAAAGTTTCGTTTAAATCTGGCCAGGGGTTCAGGAGAATTAGTCTGGACAAAGTATGTGTATTAAAACCTTTAAAGGGACATAACTCCAGCAAAATCATTCAACCGGAACACGATGACGATATGTTCAACTAGGCTTGGTACTGATCATCCCTGAAAAGTTTTGACTGAAACCCGTCAAAATGAAGGCCCTTTCGTTGTCACAAAATGTCACGGGTAGAGCGTACTGGTCGTATATAGCTCTTGTATCGGTTACACCCAAAATCTATTGTTCGAGTTGAAACAATTTCACAATATTCATGATCTATTCATGTAACACGTAAAAGCGTGCACATTTTAAGTGGCCACCAGAGAGGCCGTGTCATAAGTTTAGTTTTGTGCTAATGCATGTAAACGTATAGGTATATTATCCTTAAACGGCAAAATTGTATAAGGGCCTCGCGTGTAGATTCAATACTGTAGATTTAGCCACGTTTGTCACGGACTGAACGGGGCAAATAATGATTTGGGCGTAACGTTTGCTATAAAACCCATTGTCTTCTAGCTTTCGCCGGGATCATCGATAGTACTTGTTGGAACAGAGATTGGACGGCAAATTTCACAGGCAACATGTGGTTAGTAGTTTTATTAAACTTTTATCGTATATTTGTATTCAGTGGGCGGCGCCATCTTGTTTGGCGGTTACGACATCCGGTTAGCATTGATGTTTCTCAAACATAACTTTAGACTAGCATATGATTTTGAAGTTACTTTATTAGATGTAATTATTGTAATTGATCATTAATTGTAAAACAATATTAATTTGATAACAGTGGATAATAGGTGCATTAGTTAACGTTGGCGTATAACTCGGTGATTGTAATACACGATTGTTAACATTAGTTAACAATGAGATGAGTGACAAGAATAAATGCGTGCATACATAACTCAGTGAGTGTAATATATGAGTTATTTGATCATGTTTATATTACATGTATTAGGGGCATTGATTAACAGCGACGTACATAGCGTATACATGGCGTTGTAGAATATGTATACATTGCTACTCATCATTAGTACAGCTTACATATATTGATTGAATAATGATTTGTTTGGGTAATGATAATTATGCAAGATTGTTATGTTTGTCAACCGACATCTAAAACGTATGTATAATTACAGCCTAAGCCATCCAGGATATAAGCCATCCAGGGTTGGAGTAAGCCATCTAGGTTTGGATATCCAGGAGTGGAGCTAAGCTTCCACGACTAACGTTACAAGCGGTGGAGACGGTCCCCGTACCTGCGCAGCCAGGTTTTACTAACGACAACCCCCGGGACACAAGGTGGGCCCGTTACCAGTCCTCACTGGAGGAATATCATTCACAATCTCAGTGGAGATTAACTATCATTGCATCGCGTCATCAACCCTTACAGAAGGCATTTGATGACAATCATCCATTGAATTCGCGCATCATCATCTTCATGAGCTCTCGCGCATCACAGTTATCGCGCTAGATCAACATTGTTATAGCTTTAACAACACTTTAGTGTCTTAGACATTCAGTATTTATAACAATACTAAGAACGTCTTAAACGTTCAGGAGAACATTCTTTTCATAGTTCATTTGTGTATTCGCTTGTTTTTTTAGATAATTGTATATATATTAAACATATTTTAAAAGTTGCATTAAATTTATGTAAATGCATTCACCGTCATTGATTCTTTCCTGAGTTAGCCCAACCACTAAGGTCATCCTGTGACAACTGGTGTCAGAAGTGGGATTTTGGGCGACTACGGAGGGAAAGAATCAATAAGTGATCTTTATTATGATATACTAAATCTCTACTTATTATTTTAGAATTGTGTACCACCCTCTGATCCATCAAGGCGACTGTCGACGATCACGGCCACAGCTTGGAAGACAAGTCAAGACACGACAAGGGTAGGGTGAGTCCAAACTGTTGTTTTGTCCGTTCTTTCCTTGGCGCGAGGTCGCAGTGGTCTACACGAGTGGGTCTGAGGCACTTTTGCTCAATAATTTGGGTGTTTGTTTTTACCTCCCTGATATACACAAAGTATCCAATTAGGTTGGCGAACAAGACGTTCTACTCATGTTGTGACACTCGAGTATACTTATATTGATGGGAGAAGTAAATATACATGTACATGTTATACACATTTCGATGATTGTTTAACGTTTATGTCCAATATCAAATCAAGATATTTTATGTAGTGTATATGTTTTGTGGAAGCTAGATACTACCTACACATAACCGTTAGTAGTTAGCGCTAGTACAAATGTGTATGTAACTTGTCCTATGATGATGCCCAGGTATTTACTGAGGACACAGTGACTTACCATTAGTAGTTAGTTGAGTAGAATTATTAGTGACGTGTGTATTGTAATTATTGTAGTGTGTAGTCCACAATGTCTATAACCATGACGTCCATAAAGGATCTTACGGAAATGGGTAAGGAGTTAGGGTATGCTGGAGAGGAGCTTAGAACCTTTGTTAAAGACGAACAGGCTAGGGAAAGGGAATTTAGACTTAAGGAAAGAGAATTAGCAAAGCAGGAAAGAGATGAAGAAAGTAGACTAGTTAAAGATAAGCTAGAATTCGAAAGTAGGTTAGCTAAAGAGAAGCGAGATGAAGAAAGTAGACTAGCCACAGAGAAGCTAGAATTAGAAGGTAGATTAGCTAAAGAGAAGCGAGATGATGATAAAGAGAAGGTAGAATTAGAAAGTAGAATAGTAAAGGAGAAGCAAGAGTTAGAACATGAGAGGTTCGAAACAGATGGTAGACTAGCTAAGGCTAAGATGATAATGGAAAGGGAGCAAAAAGAGTTTGATCATAAGTTAGCTTTAGAGTTGGAAGCAGCTAAGACACATAGTAAGGACAGTGGAACTGTAGGGAAAGATAGTTATTCTGGGAAGTTAAAAGGTTCGAAGTTACCATACTTTGATGCTGACAAAGATAACATGGACAGTTACTTGTTACGGTTCGAACGTTATGCTGAGTTACAGGAATGGACCAAAGATAAGTGGGCAGTTCATTTAAGTGCGTTATTGAGAGGCAAGGCCTTAGATGTATTTTCTAGATTACCTAGTGTAGATGCTCTTGACTATGACAAGTTAAAGGATGCTCTTTTAAAGAGATTTGAGCTAACTGAAGAAGGTTTTAGAAAGCGGTTTAGAGCTTGCTTGCCTGAGAAAGGCGAGTCATTTATTCAGTTCATTAGTAGATCTAGAAATTACTTAGATAGGTGGTTAGAGTTAGGGAAGGTAGCGCAGACTTATCAGGGCCTCATAGATTTCTTGTTGCGTGACCAGCTATTCAATGTTTGTAGTAGAGATCTGTTCTTATTTCTTAAAGAAAGAAAACTAACTAGTGTAGGAGAAATGGCAACACAAGCAGATCAGTTTGCCGAGGCTAGAGGTGGAGCTCATAATGTAGTGTCGAAAGACAGAACTTTTAGAGATAGGCAAGGGGACGATCATAAACAGAAAGGCCAGAGTGGAAACTATAGAGGTGGTGGTAGTTCGATGGGTGCTAGAGGAGGTAGCAATAGTGGTAACATAGGTAGACCTTTTATTCGTTGTCGTCACTGTAATGGGAATCATGCTTCACATGAGTGTAGGAAAGCGGTGAAAGTGTCCGCTGTCGTAGACAATTTCAGTGAAAATAGTAGAGTGGACAACAATGTAGGGAATCAGAACCAAGGTTTTAACAACCCATGGAATTTCGGTAGAGGTCGAGGTGGTCAAAACCGAGGTAGAGGTAGAGGCAGAGGTAGTAATAGTCCGGTTATTAAAACCGAGAGTAGTAGCTGTTGTGTTAAATCGGATGGTGTAATGGCGAAGATCGGAACATGTCTCTTTCCGTATGCAAATCTTCCAACGGCAGATGGTAGAGTGAACGGCACGGACGTAATTGTAATGAGGGATACAGGTTGTACAGGTGTGGTAGTTAGGCGTAGTTTAGTTACGGATGACCAGTTGGTAGGTAAACAGTCACCGTGTATGTTGTTAAATAAATCGGTAGAGCACGTGCCAATAGCGAGAATAGATGTAGATACACCTTTCTTTAAAGGGACTACAGAGGCACTATGTATGGATGACCCGATGTACGATTTAACGATAGGGAACATAGATGGTTCAGCACTTCCGGTAATGTCCGATTTTAGAAGTAGCATAAGTAATGCCGTAGAGACTAGAGCGCAGGTTCAGAAGCAAGCTCAGGCTTATAGAAAATTAAAGGTTCCTGCAGCCGTAGGAGACATATCTAAAGCGGAGTTTATAGAAGCACAAACTCAAGACGAGTCATTAGGTCCTTGTAAGGTGAAAGCCAAGGATGGTGTAGTAAAGAAGTGTAAAGGGTCCGGTAGTTGTAAGTTTGTACATAAGAATAGGTTATTGTACAGAGAATTTGAAGATAGTGGTAGTAGACAGTTTCACCAATTAGTGGTACCTACCCAGTATAGAACGACAGTGCTTAAGGTAGCTCATGAGTCGATTATGGGAGGTCATTTAGGCGTAAAGAAAACGTCAGATAGAGTATTGGCAGAATTTTATTGGCCAGGCGTTAGTGGAGATGTAACTAGGTATTGTAGGTCCTGCGATGTATGCCAAAGGACAGTACCAAAAGGTCGAGTGACCAAAGTACATTTAGGTCAGATGCCACTGATAGATACACCATTTAAGCGGGTAGCCGTAGACATAGTTGGACCAATTTTTCCAGTGTCGGATAGGAAAAATAGGTACATTTTAACCATGGTAGACTATGCAACTAGGTATCCGGAGGCAGTAGCATTGCCCTCAATTGAAACTGAGAGAGTAGCTGAGGCATTAGTTGATATGTTCAGTAGGCTAGGTGTACCAGAGGAAATGCTGACTGATTGTGGGTCACAGTTTACGTCAGAACTTATGGCTGAAGTAAGCAGGTTATTGTCTTTGCGTCAAATCATGACAACACCATATCACCCTATGTGTAACGGGTTAGTCGAACGATTTAACGGGACGTTAAAGCAAATGTTACGGCGTATGTGTACCGAGAGACCCAAAGATTGGGACAAGTATCTCAATGCTTTATTGTTTGCATTTAGAGAGGTACCACAAGAGAGTTTAGGATTTTCTCCGTTTGAGTTATTGTACGGTAGGTCAGTTAGAGGTCCCATGAGGATTCTTAGAGAGATGTGGGCAGGTGAAGTAGATAGTGATGAGGTTAAGACTACATATCAGTATGTTTTAGATCTGAAGGAGAAACTAGAGGAGACTTGTAAGATAGCTCAAAGTCAGTTAGTTAAGGCAAGTACCAAGTATAAACGCTACTATGACCAGAAAGCTAGAGCTAGGAAGTTTAAGATAGATGACCAGGTGTTACTGTTACTCCCGACCGACAATAACAAGTTGTTATTACAATGGAAAGGTCCGTTTTACGTTAGAGGGATAGTGAACACTATGGATTACCGTATCGAGATAAACGGAAAGTTAAAGACCTTTCATGCGAATATGCTGAAAGAGTATATCAGTAGAACCGATAATGTGCAACAAGGGGTGTTAACCGTAGTTAATGTTGCAGTTATTGAGGATAGTGAGGAAGACAGTAGTGAGGACACTAGTCCCGTGTATTTTCCCACTAGTGTAGGTAGGGAGACAGCAGCCGATGTAGACATATCGGGCATGCTTAGTGTAGCAGAGAAACGAGAGGTAAGTCGTTTAGACTCTGAGTGTAGTACTGTTCGGTCCGATAAGTCGAGACCAACAGATGTAGTGCAGTGTAGCTTTAAGCACACTTTAGCAAAGCCGATTAGGGAAACGAGAGACCCTACTCCATTTCGCAAACAGTATACTGGTAATGCGATGGATGCAATGTGTAAGGTTGGAGTTCTTGTAGTGACAGGAAGTAGTGTTATTAGTAACCGTAAAGTCGGGGTAATAGACCGTGGAAAGGACAATATTGGGGCAGACTATTTAAGTCGCCGCACATAATGACCGGTTTAATGCAATAGTGTATTGCAGTGTATTGTACAATAGTAGTATATGTTACGACAGGGTAGTGTACAATTGTAGAATAGTGTTGAAATTGTAATTACATATTATAGTTAGGTTATAACTGCAGTAGTAATAGTTAACATACTCAAGCGATTGAGCGATCAGCTTGTACGTTTTGTCGCTCGTTTGCTCAGAAGAATTAATAGTTTCTTAACGTGTAAATATTATCATTTTGTTGAATTTTAAAAGTGTAGCACTTTCTTTAAGTGGGGAGATGTTGTCACAAAATGTCACGGGTAGAGCGTACTGGTCGTATATAGCTCTTGTATCGGTTACACCCAAAATCTATTGTTCGAGTTGAAACAATTTCACAATATTCATGATCTATTCATGTAACACGTAAAAGCGTGCACATTTTAAGTGGCCACCAGAGAGGCCGTGTCATAAGTTTAGTTTTGTGCTAATGCATGTAAACGTATAGGTATATTATCCTTAAACGGCAAAATTGTATAAGGGCCTCGCGTGTAGATTCAATACTGTAGATTTAGCCACGTTTGTCACGGACTGAACGGGGCAAATAATGATTTGGGCGTAACGTTTGCTATAAAACCCATTGTCTTCTAGCTTTCGCCGGGATCATCGATAGTACTTGTTGGAACAGAGATTGGACGGCAAATTTCACAGGCAACATGTGGTTAGTAGTTTTATTAAACTTTTATCGTATATTTGTATTCAGTGGGCGGCGCCATCTTGTTTGGCGGTTACGACATCCGGTTAGCATTGATGTTTCTCAAACATAACTTTAGACTAGCATATGATTTTGAAGTTACTTTATTAGATGTAATTATTGTAATTGATCATTAATTGTAAAACAATATTAATTTGATAACAGTGGATAATAGGTGCATTAGTTAACGTTGGCGTATAACTCGGTGATT
Source organism: Cyrtodaria siliqua (assembly GCA_037043455.1). Classification (NCBI taxonomy): domain Eukaryota; kingdom Metazoa; phylum Mollusca; class Bivalvia; order Adapedonta; family Hiatellidae; genus Cyrtodaria; species Cyrtodaria siliqua. Next base: position 58,677 of record JAWPHD010012114.1, read on the forward strand.
GTAATACACGATTGTTAACATTAGTTAACAATGAGATGAGTGACAAGAATAAATGCGTGCATACATAACTCAGTGAGTGTAATATATGAGTTATTTGATCATGTTTATATTACATGTATTAGGGGCATTGATTAACAGCGACGTACATAGCGTATACATGGCGTTGTAGAATATGTATACATTGCTACTCATCATTAGTACAGCTTACATATATTGATTGAATAATGATTTGTTTGGGTAATGATAATTATGCAAGATTGTTATGTTTGTCAACCGACATCTAAAACGTATGTATAATTACAGCCTAAGCCATCCAGGATATAAGCCATCCAGGGTTGGAGTAAGCCATCTAGGTTTGGATATCCAGGAGTGGAGCTAAGCTTCCACGACTAACGTTACAAGCGGTGGAGACGGTCCCCGTACCTGCGCAGCCAGGTTTTACTAACGACAACCCCCGGGACACAAGGTGGGCCCGTTACCAGTCCTCACTGGAGGAATATCATTCACAATCTCAGTGGAGATTAACTATCATTGCATCGCGTCATCAACCCTTACAGAAGGCATTTGATGACAATCATCCATTGAATTCGCGCATCATCATCTTCATGAGCTCTCGCGCATCACAGTTATCGCGCTAGATCAACATTGTTATAGCTTTAACAACACTTTAGTGTCTTAGACATTCAGTATTTATAACAATACTAAGAACGTCTTAAACGTTCAGGAGAACATTCTTTTCATAGTTCATTTGTGTATTCGCTTGTTTTTTTAGATAATTGTATATATATTAAACATATTTTAAAAGTTGCATTAAATTTATGTAAATGCATTCACCGTCATTGATTCTTTCCTGAGTTAGCCCAACCACTAAGGTCATCCTGTACTGAGGCCAAAATATAGCATATTTCAGAAAGTCAAGGGCCATAACTCCTGTGTAAATGGTCCAATCTGGCTGTTTTTCAAATTTGTCAGAGCTTTTATTGATATTAACAATCTGGTACAGTTTAGTAATGATCAGATGAAAAATGAAGGCCCTATCATCTTAACGAGGCAAAATATAGCGTTTTTAACTAAATCAAGGGCCATAACTCTGCTTTTACTAGTCCAATCTGGCCGGTTTTCGAACTTATCCGAGCTTTCATTGATATTACCAATCTGGTAAAGTTTGGTAAAGATCAGATGAAAAATGAAGGCCCTATCGATTTAACGAGGTAAAATATAGCATTTTTAACTAAATCAAGGGCCATAACTCCGCTGTTACTGGTTCAATCTGGCCGGTTTTCAAGCCTATCCGAGCTTTCATTGATATTAACAATTTGGTAAAGTTTGGGAAAGATCGGATGAAAAATGAAGGCCCCATCATCTAAACAAGGCAAAATATAGCATTTTTAACTAAATCAAGGGCCATAACTCCGCTGTTACTCGTCCAATCTGGGCGGGCGACAGACAACTCGCCATCCCATAAGCTCTGCTGGCCCTTGGCCAGTAGAGCTAAAAATGGTACTAGTAAGCTCCCTTGCTTGACTTTCAGCATATACTGCGTAGATCTAGGTCTAGTCAGCTTGTATTTGTTTTTTTTAGCTATATAATGAGTTAAGCATATTCATTAACAAACTAAAAGCTGTTAATACTAATCTGTCAATGAAATAAAGTTTTTAGGCTGATGGCTTCATTTTTCACGTTCATCAATAATTATTTCTGATGATTTAAGTCAATACTGCAAACCCAGGAAATGATAGGTGGGTATACCCAGCCATATACATTTATCTTAACAGTTTTATTTGAACAATGATTTCCAAATTAAAGTCAATTGCCAAACCTATCTAAACCCAAATCAGCCACTGATTACAGCTTGTATTAGAGGCATTGTTAAAATAAATTGATATACAGTACATATCATGATGCTTACAGTGAACTGTTAGGTTCTAAATACAATTATACATGCCGTGAATGGTTACATCCATGCAAATGTTGTCAAAACTACCATACCATATATTTGTTACATTTCTCGGTTCAGTAGGAATTATATATGTAATCAATAAATAAAATTTAATTATTAGCCTAAATTTAATTAATAAGCATTCACAGCTCACTAATACCTACCCATCAGGTTGCCTGTGATGTAGAAGTGATAATATACAATGATGCATGTGATGTCTTTCAAAGGGAGACACTATACACTCTCAGAGTCACACAGACGGAGACATCCAGTATTGCATAGCAAACCCAGTCTTGTTCCCTAGTTACTGCATAGTGAACCCGATATTGTTCCTTGGTTACTGCATGCATGGTAAATCTAGAATTGTTCCTTAGTTACTGCATATTAAACCAAGTTGTGTTCCCTGGTTACTGCATAGTACACCCAGTACTATTCTTTAGTTGCTGCATATTTTATGCAATACTGTTCCCTAGTTACTGCACAGTAACCCGAACTTGTTCCCTAGTTACCACATAGTCAACCCAGTACTGTTCCCTAGTTATTGCATACATAGTTAACCCAGTATTGTTCCCTAGTTACTGCATAGTAAGCCCAGTATTGTTCCATAGTTACTGCATGGTAAACCCAGTATTATTCCTTGGCTACTGCATATTTTATGCAATATTGTTTCCTAGTTACTGCACAGTAAACCCAGTCTTGTTCCCTAGCTACCCCATAGTAAACCCAGTACTGTTCCCTAGTTACTGCATGCATAGTTAACCAAGTATTGTTCCCTAGTTACTGCATAGTAAATCCAATTTTGTTCCTTGGTTACTGCATAGTAAACCCAGTCTTCTTCCCTATAATTACTGCATAGTAAACCCAATATTGTTCCCTAGTTACTGCATAGTAAATCCAATTTTGTTCCCAAGTTACTGCATAGTAAACACAGTTTTGTTCCCTAGTTACTGCATAGTAAACCCAGTATTGTTCCCTAGTTACTGCATAGTAAACACACTATTGTTCCCTAGTTACTGCATAGTAAACCCAGTATTGTTCCATAGTTACTGCATAGTAAACCCAGTATTGTTCCCTAGTTACTGCATAGTAAACCCAGTATTGTTCCATAGTTATTGCATACTTACTGCAGTATTGTTCCATAGTTACTGCATAGTAAACCCAGTATTGTTCCATAGTTACTGTATAGTAAACCCAGTATTGTTCCATAGTTACTGCAGTATTGTTCAATAGTTACTGCATAGTAAACCCAGTATTGTTCCATAGTTACTGCATAGTAAACCCAGTATTGTTCCCTAGTTACTGCATAGTAAACCCAGTATTGTTCCATAGTTATTGCATAGTAAACCCAGTATTTTTCCCTAGTTACTGCATAGTAAACCCAGTATTGTTCCATATTTACTGCATAGTAAACCCGGTATTGTTCCCTAGTAACTGCATAGTAAATCCAATTTTGTTCCCAAGTTACTGCATAGTAAACACAGTTTTGTTCCCTAGTTACTGCATAGTAAACCCAGTATTGTTCCCTAGTTACTGCATAGTAAACACACTATTGTTCCCTAGTTACTGCATAGTAAACCCAGTATTGTTCCATAGTTACTGCATAGTAAACCCAGTATTGTTCCCTAGTTACTGCATAGTAAACCCAGTATTGTTCCATAGTTATTGCATACTTACTGCAGTATTGTTCCATAGTTACTGCATAGTAAACCCAGTATTGTTCCATAGTTACTGTATAGTAAACCCAGTATTGTTCCATAGTTACTGCAGTATTGTTCCATAGTTACTGCATAGTAAACCCAGTATTGTTCCATAGTTACTGCATAGTAAACCCAGTATTGTTCCCTAGTTACTGCATAGTAAACCCAGTATTGTTCCATAGTTATTGCATAGTAAACCCAGTATTTTTCCCTAGTTACTGCATAGTAAACCCAGTATTGTTCCATATTTACTGCATAGTAAACCCGGTATTGTTCCCTAGTTACTGTATAGTAAACCCAGTATTGTTCCCTAGTTACTGTATAGTAAACCCAGTATTGTTCCATAGTTACTAGTTTATAGTAACTTGAGTATTATGTCATAAATGAATCTGATAAGGAATAAGCCCCCTTGATTATCTAACATTTATCAATTTGTTAATTAATATCATTTATTTATATAATTCAATAAACATGCACTTGGATCACAACATAATTTGTTCTTTAAGTCTAAAGGCCCAATGAGAATGAATATACAGTATGAGCTATAGGTTTACGTGTACAACAACAAAATGCAAAGACAGCCTGCCTCCAGACACTTACAATTTAAAGTATTAAAATCATGTTCCCATTAAATAATAGTTTAGCAAATTCAAGTTCTAAAGTATAACCATCCTTTGAATAGAAACCTTGTTCATAACTTAAACACTCAAACTGTATTATTAAACACGGGTCACAGGTGGATGTACGATATACAATAATAGGCATTATATAAGCTGTCCTGACTTAAACCTTTCAACCATTAGTGCTACTTAAAACCATTGTAATATGACTTAATATAAGTAGTTTTATAAAATCTCCACCACAGGTCAGATCAGCTAGTCAAATATTTACTTTACTCCTTAATATGTAATAAGCTATGGAATGTTGGTATCAGAATATACCACCAGCTTCTGTCCACCCCACCTTTTAGTTCATGTCATTTTATAAATATTTTGTGGACTTTTAAGATGGGAAAAATAGAACTGTATCCGTCATATTTAAGGACTTATTTCCCAACGCTACCTGTTCATTGAAAAAACATGGCAAGCTTGCTTATTTACTGCTAATTACTTGACCAATAAGCTCAGGTGTATCAACTGAGACCCCATTATAGTTCTTTCTTTGTATATTATCGACATTTTGAATATTATCTAGGGTAGCTACACAATACCTTGTAATTTACTATTATGAAGTAGAAAAAACAATTAAACAATTTAGCTGTACATTTTTTTTCCCAATAATTCTTTATCGTTTTTTGAACAAAAATAAAACATAAATAATGATAAACATGCTTTATTGTACTTAATACACACACTTTATTGGGCAGGCCTCATCATCTGATACCAAATTGAATAACACAACCTTCTCAAGCAATTGTATGTCTAATAGTAATTTACAGTCACCAAAACAAATTCTCACCAACACCCTCTCCCAAATATAATAGGCTTGAAATGTTCTTGCTCATGTATTCTACAGCTGTAATCATACTTATTCTTTTATAATGATCAAGGCGGAGGAGGGGTTAAAAGAGAAGGAGAGAAATAAATTACAGAGATAAACCTGTGACATACCACAACATTTCATACAGCAAAATCTACAGTTAAATCCCTCCACAGAACGATTGTCATTAGGGAAAGCGACGGCGTCAAGTTTGCCTCGATCCACACACAGAACGTCAACTGTAGGATGCTTCTCCAGAATACGATCTAGGCTGTACATATGCATGATCTGGAACAATAGATAACATACGCATGATCTGAAACAATACAGATAACATACGCATGTTCTGGAACAAACCCCAAGGGACATGAAATGGAAGTGTAACAATGTTGGTATATTTTAGTATAGTGTCTATTTAGATGGACAGAAGCAATAACAAGAGATCAATGACCTTGAAGCTCTACTGATATGTTTTGAAAGCTGGGTCAGCATTCCTGTGAAGTTTCATGAAAATCTGTCAAGTAGTTTCAGAAGAGTACTCGCTAGAATATTTTACTATATAACTTTAAGTAAACAAAGATGGACGCTGGCGGCCATGTTTAATGTTGAATCAAAACGATTTTCGACAAGGACCAACATCATGTCATGCTGATCATTTTGGAAAAAGTCCTATATCACTGTCACTTACACTTTTCAGGAAGTAGTCGCTACAAATTTATTTATTTTAAATCTATTTTTAGCTCTGGTGGCCATTTTGAATTTCCGGCCGACCTGAAATTTTTCTAGGATCAACTAGATATAAAGAGCAACGTTCCTTTGAAGTTTCCTGAAAATCCGTCAAGTTTCAGAGGAAAAGTCGCTACAAGTTTTTATTATATAACTTATGTAAACAAAAATGGCCGCTGGACCAACATCATGTTATCATGATCATTTTAGAAAAAGTCCAATATCAATATCATTATAGTTTTCAAGATGCAGTCGCTACAAACTTGTTTTATAAAAATCTATTTTTAGCTTTGATGGCCATCTTGGATTTCACATCAACGTGATTTTTTGCTAGGATCAACTAGACATCATGGGCAACATTCCTATGAAGTTTCATGAAAATCCATCCAGTAGTTTCAGAGAAGTAATCGTTGCAAAAACGTTTACGGACAGACAGACGAACACCGCACCACGGCATAAGCTCTGCTGACCAGTAGAGCTAAAAACAAGAGGCCCAAGAGGGCCTGTGGATGCTCTACTGGCAAAATGGCTTTTATAACATCAATGAAGCGAGTGACTGCCATTTCCTTTTTTTTGAAAGTTTTTGAAGGCCCTATCGTATTAAAGAGCCAAAATTTAGCATTTTTAACTAAATCAAGGGCCATAACTCTGCTGTTACTGGTCCGATCTGACTGGTTTTCGAACTTGTCAGAGCTTTCATTGATATTAACATCTGGTAAAGCTTGGTAAAAATGAAGGCCTTATAGTCTTAACGAGGCGAAATATGTAATTTTTAACGAAATCAAGGGCCGTAACTCCGCTGTAACTGGTCCGATATGGCTTGTTTTCAAACTCGTCCAAGCTTTTATTAATATTAACAATGTGGTAAAGTTTGGTAAAGATCGGATAAAAAATGAAGGCCCTATTGTCTTAACGAGGCAAAATATAGCATTTTACCTAAATCAAGGGCCATAACTCCGCTGTTACTGGTCCGATCTGGCTGGTTTTCGAACTTATCCGAGCTTTCATTGATATTAACAATATGTTAAAGTTTCTTAAAGATTGGATGAAAAATGAAGGCCCTATCCGAGGCAAAATATAGCATTTTTAACTAAACCAAGGGCCTTAACTCCGCTGTTACTGGTCCAATCTGGCTGGTTTTCGAACTTGTACGAGCTTTTATTGATATTAACAATCTGGTAAAGTCTGGTAAAGATCGGATGAAAAATGAAGGCCCTATCGTCTTAACGAGGCAAAATATAGCATTTTTAACTAAATCAAGGGCCATAACTCCGCTGTTACTGGTCCGATCTAGCTTTTATAGATATTAACAATCTGTTAATGTTTGGTAAAGATAAGATCAGAAATGAAGACCCTATTGTCTTAACGAGGTAAAAGTTAACAGACGACAGACGACGGACGACGGACAACACACTATCCCATAAGCTCTGCTGGCCCGTAGGCAGTAGAGCTAACTAGAAATATCACTAAAGGTGATGAATAACCCTGCTTAAATTATAAGTCGAACAAAGGGCCATAATTTTGTAATGGTGTAGGCGATCAACAATGGGTGATGTAGAGATACATCAGGTCATCAGTTTTTATGTGTGTATGAAGTTTGGGAACAACCCTTTCAAAATTTATTGAGAAATGCAAGTAATAAAATGTTTTACGCGATGCGACGGGACAAAAATTTGCTATGCGACACGTTTACTGCTTTGCTACGTAAGCTAGCTTTTATTGCAATGCAGTAGCATGAATGTGAGAGTGTCCCGTATTTGTTCCCCCGTATGGGCAGGTGAATAATGTAAAAATTACAATACCCTGCATGGGCAGGTGACTAATGTAAGAATTACAATACCCTGCAAGGGCAGGTGACTAATGTAAGAATTACAATACCCTGCATGGGCAGGTGACTAATGTAAGAATTACAATACCCTGCAAGGGCAGGTGACTAATGTAAGAATTACAATACCCTGCTGTGTAGCATAAGATTCTTACTAATGCTACTGTTTCACTCAGTGGCAGCCTACAATCTATACAACTGAAACATACAGTCTGAAGAGTATATAAGGATTGTTTCATTTACTGTATAATGAGTATCCAAATCTGTAAAAATAAGAAGCAGTTTTAACATATTGAGAAGTGGGAAGAATTCAGGACTTGTGTCCATTTTTTGGGACTAGTGACAATTGTTTTGGGACTGGTCACTTTTGACAGGATGAGTAGTCCAGGACTAGTGGCTAAAAAAATATTTGTACAGACCTGCCCTGCCCTGCTACCTATACTTACCTGGAACAGTTTACAATTAGCAAAACAGTGAAACTCGTTGTACTTCTTCATCTTGCTGGTGGCAGCGTAATCCACGTCATACCTGGCATCGTGGTGAACCTGACTCGTGACAAACACGATACGACAGTCTTCACCTGACCGGCACATGATCGGCAGGAAGTGGGACACCATCAAGAAATGGGCCAGGTAGTTCACTTGGTACGTAGCTTCCCAGTTGTCCTCGGTCTTCACTGAAAATAAAGTCAATTTATAATGTGTTAGATTTTTGTTTGTTAGAATGTTCGTTTCCTATACTTCCTGTCTTAGAACAAGTTAGTGCAGGCAGAATTATGTAGTATAACCCAGAACATCATTAAATTTACGCACAGCTTCTGTAATATTCTCAACGGAATACATGTTTGTTTACAAGTAACCATTTAACCGGTATTCATATAAAATATATATTTGCTAAAATTGATTTTTTTTTCATAAATAAATTATTTTTGTAACCAGATACCGTTTTTCACACTCTTTTCCTATATTATGAACAAAGCAAGTTGAAATATTGACCTAAAAAATGTTTAACCAAAAAATTAAACTTAGCTGGATTTCAGCTATAAATGTGTGTGGTGGCAGATAATGGTTACTGTAACAGATAGGGGAAGTAACCACTGCGGGGAGTTTGTAAAATGAGGTCTGGAAAACACTCTACATTAGTCAACTGTTTAACCAACATAATTATCATCAGAACTTACACGGGGCATATTGTTTACCTGCAAATCCAAACATATTGTGACGATACGGTATATAAATAAAGGACAATAAACAATGAGCCCTCGACCTGTCAGGTATTAGGGAGGCCAGAGCGTGAGGAGCATATTATGTTTTAAACGACAAATAAGTCTACGGTATTTCAACAAATCGGTGTCTCTTTTCTAATGTTTTTATAATTATTATTTGCAATTATGATGAAGTGGGCACATTTATATCTGTGTCTGAGGTCTTGCTTCTTGCAATGAATAAGTAGCTGCATTAAAAAATATGTGCACATTTATTTATCAGTCCCTGTGGTCTTACCTTCTTGCAATGAATAGGTGGCTGCATTACAGATGAAAACATTTATTATCAGTCCTGTTGATTTGAACCACTCAATAAACGCCATGGTGGACTTCAGTGATGACAGGTCACAAACGTGATACTGAACATCCAAGTGGGGTAAATCTGTGATCCCGTAGGTCTGGGTCTTCTTTTTCTCCAAATACTCCGCCTCCATCTTCGCAATGGCCTTCAATCCAGAAAATAATACAAGAACATTAATTTTAAGCTTTTTATTCAGTTATTCGACTGACTAGAATCAATGGGTGACGTGAGGGCGGGTGGTATGAGGGCAGGTGGCATAAGGGCAGGTGGCATGAGGGCGGGAGGCATGATGGTGTGTTGCATGAGGGCGGTAGGTCTGTGGGTGGCATGGGGACAGGTGGCATGAGGGTGGGTGGCATGATGGCGGGTGTCATGAGGATGGATGGCATGAGGGCGGGTGGAATGAAGGCAGGTGGTGTGAGGGTATGTGGCGGGTGGCTTGAGGGCCTTTGGTGTGAGGGTGGGTGGCGTGAGGGCGGGTTTCATGAGGGTGGGTGGAGTGATGGCGGGTTTCATGAGGGCTGGTGGCATGAGGGCTGGTGGCATGAGGGCAGGTGCCATGAGAACGATTGGCATGAAGGCAGGTGGCATGAGGATGGGTGGCATGAGAGCGGGTGGCATGAGGGCAAGAATTCCGGTTTCTCCTAAATATCGTGACTTGAATATTAGCTAGCTAACCTACTGATTTGATGTTGTATATTAATTTTCCGTACATAACTCTTTGAAAGATATGCAGCAATCTTGAAAATGTGACAAAAACATAAAACATTAAAAATTAACAAGGGGCCCAAGAGGGCCTTTGGACGCTCTACTGGCAAAAATGGCTCTTATATCTAAGGTTGTCATTCTAAAATTCCCATCAGTACTTCTTTTAAACTAGAAGCCCTATTATAAAGGTCCAGATTTGTTATTTGACCAACACCAATGTCAATCCAAAAACATATTAAATTAATGTCATTAACAGTGATGCTTTTAAATGGTTTCTGCTCAATAACATTTGTTAGGAATGAGGTACTGCGATGGAACTTGCAGGGTAGGTAGCTTATATAGAAAGAAAGGTCGGGATTGCATTTGGTGCCACTGGTGTCAAGGTCATTGTTACTAAAAATATAAAAATTTCTTCCGTTTAACAAAAGTTATTGAGCGGAAACCATGAGTTTGACCCAAATTCCCAATATAGCATATAGATGGGTGTTTTCCGCGGAACTCGTGTGTATCAGCGCTTTGTCAGTTTAACAAGGTTTTTTGGTCCCATATAAATGACCTTGACAAACTGGCGTGAGCAAGTTTTTGTGAAGACAAAATGCGTATTTAACCCAAATAATGACCTTCAGTTTGACCTTGTCCTTTATATTTTAGTATGGTCAGGTCAATGTTTTCATGATGAGTTTTGAAATTTTGATGAAGAAATAATCAAAAAAATGTGAAAGTTATAGCCAACGTTAAGCTTTCGTGAAGAAAAACAAAAGTATTTAACCCATATAAGACCTTCAGTGTGACCTTGACATTTGTATTTTAGTACGGTCATGTTGATGTTGTCATGATGAGTATATATTGAAAGTTTGATGAAGAAATATCAAGAAATGAGGAAGTTATAGCCAGCGTAACATTTTCATGACGGACGGACAGACGGACAGATGACAAAGTGATCCCTATGTATCGCACTTTCCTTCAAAAAGACGACACAAGAAACAAGGGCCATAACTCTGGTGTTACTTGTCCAATCTGGCTGGTTTTCAAACTCATCCGATCTTTCATTGGACAATCTGGTAAAGTTTGAAAAAGATCAGATGATAAATGAAGGCCAGATTGTGTTAACGAGGCCAAATTATAGCATATTTTAGAAAATGAAGATCTGATGAAATATGAATATGCTAGAGCATTAACGTCAACAAGAAGTCAATGACCTTAAAACTCTACTGAAAGGTTTTTGATAGCCAGATCAACATTCTTGTGAAGTTTCATGAAAATCCGTCAAGTAGTTTCATAGGAGTAGTTGCTACACGCTTTTTTATGTAAACAAAAATGGGGCAGCTATGTTTAATGTTGAATCAAAATGATTTTCGACAATGACCAACCTCATGTCATGCTGATCGTTTTAGAAAAAGTCCCATATCAATATCACATAGTTTTCAGGAAGTAGACACTGCAAATTTGTTTGTTTTTTAAATCTATTTTTAGTCGTGGCGGCCATCTTGAAATTTTGCTAGGAACCACTACACATCAAGAGCAACATTCCTGTGAAGTTTCTATGTAAACAAAGATGGCCGCTGGTGGCGAGGTTTAATGTCGAATCAAAATAATTTTCCACAAGGATCAACATCATGTCATGCTGATCATTTGAGTAAAGGTCCCATATCAATATCAATTATAGTTTTCAAGAAGTAGCCGCAACAAACTTGTTCTTTAAAAATCTATTTTTAGCCATGGTGGCCATCTTGAATTTCCTGCCGAACTGAAATTTCGCTAGGATCAATTGATCATCAGGAGCAGCATTCCTGTGAAGTTTCATGAAATTCCATCAAGTAGTTTCAGAGGAGTAGTCGCCACAAGATTTTTCTATATTATTCTATGTAAACAAAGATGGCCGCTGGTGCCCATGTTTGACATCCAAACAAAATGGACTTTGGTTAGGACCAACTACATGTTGTGCAAATTATTTTGGTAAAGGTTCCACATCAATATCACTTATGGTTTTTGAGAAGTAGTCGCCACAAAATCGCATTTTTAAAATCTATTTTAAGCCGTGGCGGCCACCTTAAATTTCCGGCCGACCTCAGTTTTTGCTAGGATCAACTAGACATCAAGAGCAACATTCCTGTGAAGTTTCATGAATTTCCGTCAAGTAGTTTCAGAGAAGTAGTCACCACAAGTTTTTCCTATATAACTCTATGTAAACAAAGATGGCCGCTGGAGGCCATGTTTGACATCCAATCAAAATGAACTTTGGTTAGGCCAACCACATGTCGTGCAAGTTATTTTGGTAAAGGTTCCAAATCAATAACACATGGTTTTTGAGAAGTAGTCGCCACAAAATCACATTTTTAAAATCTATTTTTAGCCGTGGTGGCCATGTTGAATTTCTGGCCAACCTGAAATAGTGCTAGGATCAACTAGACATCAAGAGCAACATTCCTGTGAAGTTTCATGAAATTCCATCAAGTAGTTTCAGAGGAGTAGTCGCCACAAGATTTTCCTATATAACTCTATGTAAACAAAGATGGCCACTGGTGGCCATGTTTGACATCCAATCAAAATAAACTTTGGTTAGGACCAACTACATGTAGTACCAGTAATTTTGGTAAAGGTCCCAAATCAATATCTCTTATGGTTTTTGAGTAGTCGCCACAAAATCGCATTTTTAAAATCTATTTTTAGCCGTGGTGGCCATCTTGAATTTCCGGCCACCTGAATTTTTGCTAGGATTAACAACTAGACATCAAGAGCAACATTCCTGTGAAGTTTCGAGAAAATCCGTCAAGCAGTTTCAGAGGAGTAGACGCCACAATAACTCCCGTGTTAATGGTCCGATCTGGCCGGTTTTCAATCTTTCAAAGGTTTTCATCCGAGCTTTCATTGATATAAATACACTGGCAAAGTTTCATAAAGATCAAATACAAAATGAAGGTGTTAGAGTGTAAACAAGGCTTAATATGGCATTTTTCTGCAAAACAAGGGCCATAACTCTGGTGTTACTAATCCAATATGGCGTGTTTCGAAGCCAATCTAGCTTTCATTGATATAAAGACACTGGCAAAGTTTCGTAAAGATCCGAATAATAATGAAGTCCCTATCGCGTAAACAAGATAAAAGTTAACGGATGACGGACCACGGACGACTCGCCATCGCGTAAAAACAGTTGTTATTTTTATTTTAATATATAAAACTTTATGTAATACAGACTGCATGTCCCTGTGGTGATCATATTGACAATTTGACAAAGACCAAAAACACTTCTACTGTATAAACACAGTTTGGATGAAACCTTTAATTTATATTACAAGAGTTGCAGACTTACAGACTGACCCCTCTCCTCTGTCCTGACTGCTAGGATCACCTTGGCCCCCATCATCGCTGCAGCCTTCGCAGTCTCAAACCCTATACCTGCAATCATATAATTGAAAGTATTAACATACATGTATATATGGGTCATAATCAGATAAATGGAAATGATAACCTCGTCACTTTTTTTTATATAAATTTCTTTGATGTATTGAATAAAATGTCCAATTGCTATGTGTTGACCTATTATTTATGGCAAGGAGATATCAGGGATAATTTGATAATATTACATATTTTTCTGTGGTTTGTATAGGAAATACTGGGAATAGAAAAGCTATATTTACTCGTTTGCTCTACTGGGAAATATCTCCCAGTGGGAGATATTTCCCAGTACGAAACATTGCTCGGCCTTTTCCGTCAGTGGCGGGAATGCAAAATGACGTTCCGATTGTTAAACGGACGTCTTCGTGAGATTTCGTCAGTACGAAATAACGATTACGGAAATTAACGAAGAATTGCGGTTCCACTTGTTTTGTTTGTATGACGTAACGTCGTCTTGGATGAAGTAACGTTGTCTTGGCGTTCTCGTGCAAACTGGTGTAAAAAGGCGTGAATCATTAGAAATATTAATAAAATATCATTTTAAATTATGTAATATATAGTTTAATAACCAGTGTTTTTGAGATACTGAACATATCTCCCTCTGTAGAGAAATGGCACCGATATAAGAACTCGTTCTCCGCACTCGTTCTTATATCGGGGCCATTTCTCTACCTCGGGAGATATTTCCCGTATCTCAAAAACACTGGTTATTAAACTCTATTTAATTAAGTTTTGGTATGATTTTTTCCCAATTTTGTCCGAAAATGTCAAGTTTTTAGAGCCTCCTAACGAGGTGTGGTGGAGGTGCTATATGTCAAAAGAGTCACAAACGTTCATTCACATGCCATCTTAGGCCTCTTGTTAATATTACAATTAAATTTTAAATTTATTATGATATCATAAACCAATAAATAGTCTATAGCTATTATACAGCATGCATACAGATGAGCAAATGTTAATGGAGTCAAACAATATGAATTGTAAATTGGGAATTAAGTGGGATGTTTTAAATTTTGTTTTGACAATTAAGACGCGTGACTTGTGACTCGGGGATCAGAACCACCTGGCACCATTAACCCTAGGTCTACTATACCCATTATATCTACAAATTCTTGGTTTTAAGATTGTGTATTAATGTGACAAAATTGATTTTCAAACAAGTTAAATGATTTTATTATTGAACCCTACTATTTGTTTTACAAATGTATATCAATACCATTAAAGTTATAAATTCAGCAAAATACAATACTATCAATGAATCATCAGAACATGATTACCTTTAGATACTATTAGGGTGGATTACATAGGAGTTTTAAAGACAGCTCAGTATTACAGTAAACTTGCTATGATTGCCTTTTCATGGGAGAAATCGAATAATTACAGAAATTCAAAAGCAAAATAATATTGCCCGACTTTTTGATGATTATATGCATGAACAGACACATAGAGACCCATGTTGATACAACGTAATTGGTGTAAACCAATCACTCCAGGCACACAACCTCAATATTGACACGTGTAGTGAGTTCAATGGTTTTGGAGTTTGAATAATTCTCTGCTAAAGAACATTTTGACAAAATGATATATATTGTTTCCACAGAAAAAATATACCGTAGCATTGATATAAGGAAGTTTTATATATTGAAAAGCATTACAATTGAATTGAATCGAATGTTGTTTAACGGCTCATCAACACAGTATAGGTTATTTAGAGCCGCCCCAGAGAGAGGGGAAGGATACATAGGAATCCGGCAACCGTGATCGAATAGATTCCTATGGTTCTTTAACGTGCTCGGAGGATAGTCCGAAACACCGGGGACCGCCCGGTTTACGTCCCCATCCGACGGACGAGGCTAAGGGAAAGTGACTTGCCCAAGAACACACCGACGAAACTCAGTGGGACCACGGAGGATTGAACCCGGGGCCCCCCGGTTACAAATCCGCCCCGTTACCGACTGCGCCGCGCCAGCCCTCTCGAAAGGCATTACAAGACCATCAGCTTGATGAGCTTGATCTGTGTAGCAAGTGTCAATGGTTTGGGAGTTTTATAATGCTGTGGAAAAGAACAGTTTGACTAAATTGTTTACTTAGAAAATTTAACACTGATATACTAGAAAGTTCTATATATCACTAGAGGGTGGATGGAACACCATTGTCGCTTACCATGTGCTTACATTCCTTGGGGTATGATGAATATCTGTGTGAAGTTTCATGAACATATGTCAGATGCTTTTCAAGTTATGGCCAGTTATGAGCTTGGTTAGGTTACAGGTTGAAGTTTTATGAAAAGGGGCATAACTCAACACCTTTGTCGCCTGTCATGCGCTTACATTCCTTGGGGTATGATAAATACCTGTGTTAAGTTTCATGAACATAGGTCAGATGCTTTTCAAGTTATGGCCAGTTATGAGCTTGGTTAGGTTACAGGTTGAAGTTTTATGAAAAGGGGCATAACTCAACACCTTTGTCGCCTGTCATGTGCTTACATTCCTTGGGGTATGATAAATACCTGTGTTAAGTTTCATGAACATAGGTCAGATGGTTTTCAAGTTATGGCCAGTAATGAGCTTGACTAAGTTGCAGATTAAAGTTTTATGAAAGGGGCATTACTCTGCAAAATGAAAGTCGGTGTTATTAGGCATGTGTAAACACAGTCATTGGGGGTAATATGACAATGTGTGTGAAGTTTCAAGTTATGGCCAAGGTTAGGTTGCAGGTTAAAAGTGTGACAGATGGACACTGACAGACAAAATGATCACTAAGTGTTTTGACGGGGATAACAAGGACTCTTGATTT
Organism: Cyrtodaria siliqua; assembly: GCA_037043455.1. NCBI lineage: Eukaryota > Metazoa > Mollusca > Bivalvia > Adapedonta > Hiatellidae > Cyrtodaria > Cyrtodaria siliqua. The sequence goes on from JAWPHD010012114.1 coordinate 74,808, forward strand.
GTATACCTTATAATCTGTGAGCATGCCAGGGATATTAACACAAATAGTTTGGCAGTGGAGTACTAATAGTATATATACTGAAAGGAAAAAGAAACGCGACACGGGAATTTCTGCTATATATTGTATATACTGCACACTTAATTCCATATATATTCCAAGGAAATCCCAAGATGTTTTGTAAAAAAAAGTTGCAGTTAGTTAGAGAAAGGACACAACAGTGATGTTGTAGACATTTTAATCACAGTACATGTTGTAACAAGAAATTCATAAATGCTGAAGTTCCTCTCTGAAAAATTGAGCCAGTTCAGTACTGTATTTAACGTAAAGAGTTTGCAAAATTTTGCATCCTAAGTTTGCGCCAAACGGGTACTCTGTCAATAATGAAACTTTGCAGGAATACTATCTGCTGTGTTACGTGTTGTTTTAGTCTTTTTTCCGAAAGGAAAGATCTTAAGTAGCCATGTACCATTCGATTAACAGCAGCATATTGTACATACTATATATAGCGGATATTCCCGTGTCGCGTTTCTTTTTCCTTCAGTATATATACATGCAATGAAACAGCAATTTACACTGCAGTGGAGTACCAGTACTATATACATGCAATGTAACAGCAATATAATTACGGCCTTGGTAAACACTGTAATTATAGATCATCTATGCAGCATTAAGATCACCATTAGGGCCTACCATGGCTGAACTGTTAGTACACATCTTGATTTGATTAACAGAAGGCTTTAAATAATGTGTTATTACATGCGTGCCCAGCTTTCACTCCTCCACATCAAACAATGTAGCTTCATACAATGACAGATTAATACAGGATATAATGAGGGTCATACAATCAGTAACATGATTAATACAGGATATAATATACAAGGGTCATATTATAAGTAACAACAGTCTTCATGCATGACATAGGTAATTGGCACCATTTAACACAATATTTCTAACTTAAAACCTTTCATTGCCTGCAGTTTATTAAATCTCATCACATGATCGATTACTTCCATTATAATTAATTCTCTAATCAATAACCGCAACGATCAGATATTGTCAAGATCAGACATATTATGACAAGTTGAAACTAGGGCTGTCGCCTTTTACGGGCGACAAATATACCCCCGCTACCAGTCCCCCACATTCCGCACCCTACCGTTTGAGTAAAGATTGAGTGGAATAGGATTTTCATGATCAGGTAATGATGGCCTTGACCTTTGACCTCCTGACCTCAAAATCAATAGGGTTTATCCTCTCATCACAGGCAGTCTACTCATGAAGTTTCATGAAATTTGCTTCAGGTGGAGTGGAGTTACAGTGCAGAGAAGGATTCCATGGTCGGGTCCCGCTTGACCTTTAAACCTACTGACCTCAAAATCAATAGGAGTCATCATCTCACCACAGGCAGTCCATCTATGAAGTTTCATGAGATTTTCTTCAACACGAGAGAAGTTATGGAGTGGACGAGGTTTTTCATTATCGGGTCCCGGCGACCTTGACCTACTGACCTCAAAATCAATAGAGGTCATCCTCTCACCACAGAGTTTACCCGTGAAGTTTCATGAGATTTGCTTCACGGGGAGAGGAGTTATGGAGTGGACAAGGTTTTTAATTATTGGGTCCCTGTGATCTTGACCTTTGACCCTCAAAATCAATAGGATCGTCCTCTCATAACAGGCAGTTCACCTATGACGTTTCATGAGATTTGCTTCAGGGAGCTTTAGATCGGACAAGGTTTTCCATTATTGGGTCCCGGTGACCTTGACCTTTGACCTACAGACCTCATAATCAATAGAGTTCATCCTCTCACCACAGGCAGCTCACCCATTAAGTTTCATGACATTTGCTTCAGGGGGAGAGGAGCTATGGAGCGGACAAGGTTTTTCATTATCAGGTCCCGGTAACCTTTGACCTACTGACCCTCAAAATCAATTGGGGTCGTCCTCTCATAACAGGCAGTTCACCTATGAAGTTTCATGAGATTTGCTTCAGGGAGCTACGGAGCGGACAAGGTTTTTATTATCGGGTCCCGGTGACCTTGACCTTTGACCTACTGACCTCAAAATCAATAGGGGTCGTCCTCTCAGCATCAGCAGTTCAACTATGAAGTTTCATGAGATTTGCTTAAGGGGGAGAGAAGCTATGGAGCGGACAAGGTTTTCATTATAGGCTCCCGGTGAACTTGACCTTTGACCTACTGACCTCAAAATCAATAAGGGTCGTCCTCTCAACACAGGCAGTTCACCTATGAAGTTTCATGAGATTTACTTCAGGGGGAGAGGAAATATGGAGCGGACAAGGTTGTGTCTACAGACTGACAGATGGACAGATAGGATGAAACCAGTATACCCTCCTAAACTTTTTTTAACGGGGGTATAAAGACAGTTAAATAGAACATCTTGAAAGAAATGTGTTTTCAAAATGTACTTTTAACTAAATTTTCTTTCAATCTAATTTACGGCATTCAATTCATAATATTTTCTGTAATTTAATTTTCTTAAATTGTATTAAAATGTTTTGTATCCTAATGATGCTTAATTAATTAGACTATGAATGAGCAAAATCCCGTCAAACTAAATCTGGAAAACTTCTATTATTCTGACCTAATCAAGGGCCATAGCTGTATAACTTCCACTCGATTGGTTATTTCCACTTTCAAATTTGTCAAACAGCTTTAGGAAGATCTTACCAAATTTGGTGAAAATCTAACAGAAAACAAGGGCACCAAATACATGTATGCAGCCATAGGGCCATTTTTAAAAATTCATTTGTTTGCTGTATTCCAACCCAGGATTTTGTAAGTGCTTAGGTAGGCAGGGGATTTCTTTTTGCTGAAGACAGTAAAAACCTTATGGAAAGAAAAAGTTATGATAAAGAATTCCTATAAAAAGTTTTGGGTAGGGCCCTTTTTCGTGGGTAGGTAGGGAAACAGCAAACAAACAATGTTTTATGGTCAGCCTTGTGCCCTTTCCTTATTCAAAACTCATTCAGTATTTTATTGAATACTTTACTGTTTACTAAAGTTACAAGATATCGTGTATTTAAAAATGTGCTTATTGAAGACGACAGACGAGGACAGACAATGGTAACTTAATGCACAGGAACACATTTTAATACATAAGGAAAACACTCGGGGCTATCTTTACAAGGCTTCTTTGATTGCTGTATTGACCATTACAGAAGAAATCACCGACTCTAAGAGACAGATTATTCTCCCTCAAAGTCATTCCTGATGGTATTTATTCAAGGCACTCTAAAAAAGTCTTTCACACTTGATTTGTTTGATCCACCATGTATAACCCATACCTATAATCTGCTGTCCCACTGAGTAGCACCTTAGACTTGGCTATTTCATTATTTTGGTAGTTTATCATTGTGTATTATTTCCCATTTTTAAAGGCGTTTTAGCAATATTAAAAATTCTCAATCTGAAAGGCAAAGACCACATTTCAAATTCATGATACGCGCGACTTTTATTCCGCGCCGATGTGTAGGATAAGATTTTTCAGCATATGTGTAACAAGAGGCCCAAGAGGGCCTGTGAACGCTCTACTGGCTGTTATACCATTGATGAATCGAGTC